>JASAMX010026921.1:0-18462 GCA_030248175.1 Microlaimidae sp. YZB2_3
TTTAAATGTAACATTCTGTGTTAAAAATTATGTTTTTAAAATTTGCCCTAACAAAATTTCGCGTATTATGTTACAAATTTATGCTAGTTTTTAAGGGGGGAAAATTTATTCTGGTGTTTCAACCAGAATAAATCTTCCGAGGGGAATAATTATTCTAAGGGGGGAGGATCTATTCTGGCGTAAATCAGAATAAATCTTCTTGGGGGGGGGGGAAGATTTACTCTAGAGCGCACCAGAATAGATCTTCCGAGGGAAATTATAATTTAGAGCATACTAGAATAAATCTTCCTGGGGAAGAAAAATAGGGGGGAGATCTATTCTGCGACAACGGCAGTGATTTGTCGGGCAAAGATAAGCAACTTTAAGCATCTGAGCAAAAGCGCCCCTCGTGGCGAATAATAGTGAGTTGAATTCGCGGAAGTTCTAGCCTTGGTTAATACTTTTTTGATTTTTTATTAAGTAAACATAAAAATAATTTAATTTTCTATAAAAAAATGTCTGGGTTGGTCTTTTTTATTTAGGAACTAATAATTTTACTTTCAGCGCTCACTTTAAATTTACCATTTTTCTCCTGACCCTTCAGTTTTTTTTTCAGAAACTCAAGTTATAATTCGAATGAACACACAATCAAATATGTTCTAAATAGTCTTAATGTTATTATTTTCAACAAATATAAGAATGATAAAATTTATTTGCTATTTTTAAATTTATAATAATAAAAACGGAAGGTGTTCAAACTTTGGGCTTTTGAAGTGATTTCATTTTTTTGTCTTCATATCTTTGTGAGCAAATATATTATCTGTTTAATAAAGTTGTTAAGAATGCTTTATTAGATCATTTTCAATGATAAAATAGTAAAAATGATACAAATTGTACAGTTTTCTGCCCACACGATAGTTTTTGGGGTGTTAAACGTACTGTCGAAATCGGGATTAAGTTTTGCCAACATTTTTCCTTTACTTTTTGTGGGTTTTTTGTACGGAAAACGCAATATCTCAACAAATACTGCCCCAATCTTAACAATCAAGGTATTAAATTAAAGTAAAAATAGCCACTTTCTTTAAGTGTATATTTTGTAACTTAAATTTTTTAACACATAGAGCAATCTTTTAAGTACAGAATTATCAAAAAAACACCATTTTTGGGGTCATATCTCTTAATTTTGAACAACTGGATGTATTTTTATCAAAAATTTTTTGTGTGCTCTTAGGCAGGGGTAATGTTTTCGCAAAAATCATCAAAAACTAAAACAAAAAATTCGACTGTGCACCGCACCTTTAAGTGCATACAAAAATTCAAGAAAGTCATTTCAAGCTGTAGTCCTTCAGACTCTTATTTTTACTTCAAAAAAAAAATCGAGAATTAGGGCAGCTGACTTAAATTCGGTCAGCCTTAATTTCAATTAGGGCAGCTGACTTAAATTTAGTCAGCCTTAATTTCAGTCACCGGTTGTTATTTTTGCCATGTGCAAAGTTACGAAATGAACTGCGTATGACTGCGTACGTCTTGTCATGTATTCAGCCATACGCAGTTAACTTCGTAATTTACGCATGGCAAAAACAACAACTGGCGGCCGAAATTAAGGCTGGCCGAATTTAAGTCAGTTACCCTATATAGTATAAAAAGTAAAAATATGTAGGGACTTAAGAGGACCAATTAGTATTGGTTAAAATAGATTTTTATTTTTTTATAAATCTCGCCTCACTTCTGAAAATCATGTATCAACAAACCGCTCAGTAAACTTTAGCTATTAAAAAATGACATTTTTGTTTAAAATTGATTTTATTTAAAAGAAGGACTAATACGGAATTTCGAATGTGCAGAAAATATCGAAAAGGATTTTGAATAATAATATTAGTAAAAAAAGGCGGGATAAAAAGGGGCTCCAAAAAAATTTCAAGTATACAAAAAGTATTACAATACAAAACTTAAATGCATCATACAATCACGTCAGGATTTTAAGAACCCTCAAAATCTCATATAGTATTCGTGATCACGTCATATACGTTTTACTCTGTGGGAATTATTGTGGGAGGAGCTGTTAGAATCACTTTTAGCCAAATTACGCTTGAGAAAAATTGGATCCCCGTGAATGAAAGATCTCCTTTTTTTCAAGCCCTAATTAGCTAAAAACGATTATATAAGATCATACCTCTGTGAATTTATCTTTAACACTCAACAACTTCCCTTTAAATGGAAGGGTTATGACTATCGTGATAAACTGAATAAATTCATAAATCTACTAATAAAACATTCTTCTCCACCGATTTAAATTCCTTTATTTACTGTTAGAAATTTTAAAAAAATGTTTCACGTTAAATTCAAAAAAGAAATTTTTTTTTAACGGCGAAATGAAAGAGTGGAATTTGGAGGACACGTACGTTCATGGATGGATTTCAAGCATTATTATTTATTTAGTTTGTTCTATAACGCTTTCAATTTTTGTAAGATACTGTATCTTTTTATGTATTTTTTTGTTCAAAATTTTTTCTCGTAAAAAATTTAAGGGTATTTTTTTAAGTCTGTTTTTATCCCACCTTCTACTTTAATATCATTATGCAAAATCTTTTTCTAGACCTTTTGTTACATTTTATTTTTATCTTAATCATTTTACTTAAAAATTTTGAATATTAAGCCATAGGGCCACCCAGGTAAAATATACAATTTTCCGCAGTAAAATTCTACACGTAAAAATAGCAAAATATTTAAAGCTAAAAACTGCCTGAAATTAAGTTTAAAACCCCTTTTTGCGTGAAAAAAACTGTTTTTGTTCCTTGTTTGGATTTTTTTAACTTTTTTCAATTTACTAACGCAAAGGTTTTTTTAAATTTAGCAACTAAAATTTATGCAACTGGCATATGCATTTTTATGTAAATAAAACAAAAAAAAACAATTACTCTTTTTCTAGCATAATTTTATGTCTTTCACAAAAAACCTAAGAAAACTTTCAAATATTTTAAACAAACTTACAACTTCAGTCGAAACACGTTTCTTTTAATATTTGGACAAAATCCGATCATTGCCTTTTTACCCACGTGCAATTTAATGAAACTGGATAACTCTAATAGGTTTCGGGGATAAATAATTGTGTCACGATCCACTATCATGGTGACAAATGAGCGGTTAGAGCACATATTTTGCATTTGATTGTGCCAATTAAGCAAAGTTAGAACTCGAAAAGAATTGTTTCGGTAGTTGTCGATGAAGTTCCCTTGGATTACATCTTTATATGTTGAAATTTCCCGTTCTATTCTTTTTTGCACATGGTTTTGTACTGGCTTTCCAATAACAAAAAAGAATTGCATTCCTGTAAAATAGATTTAAAATGTTTTATAATATTGGAAAAGCGCTTATGCAGATTCCAACTTTTTCAATAGCATTTCATTGGATAAAAGACTATAACTTTATTATTTAGAAAAAATATTCCTCAGCAAAATATTGAAAATTTTTATTAACGTTAACTATTATAATGTTTGTTTTCAAAATCAAAGTGTGGTATATCCTAAAATCGATGTCAATTTTTGTTCGAAATTGAAGGACGAAAAAAGGATGATTACTATAACATAATGTAAACCTAAAACAATGATTTTGCCATTGGTTTTATATATTTTTGGTTCTGCTATGCTATATACTTTATTTTATTAAACTCCACTAACTTAAACTAAATTTTGACAAAGTGGCATGACAGCTCTGCTACTGTATGAATCTCACGTGAGAAAAAAAAAAAAAATAGAAAGAGAAAAAAAAAAAAAAAAAGAAAAAAAAAAAAAAAAAAAAAAGAAAAAAAAAAAAAAAAAAACAAACGGAACGGAAAAAAAAAATAATTGACATACGGAAACGGTGTGATTTAATTTACATAAAAATGGTTGACACGCAGCTGATAGGTCATTCCGTATCTTGTTCCGTTTAGTAATAGTACGTTTAGTAGGTTTTGCGCAATTTTCCAACAAAAAATTTAAGGTGCTTTGACAGTTAAAAACGCAGTTTCCAACCAAAACCAGGTGGAAATTTTATCTTACGTCAGATTTATACGTATTTCGGTAGTGCATTTAATTTCGGCACTTTTCCCGATTGGGCATTTTTGATTTTGGACTATATTTTTTGTAATCCTGGACGGAATACGACGTTTGATAGCTCAAATGAGAGCTAATTATATGTAGATGACTTTCGTGAGCTTTTTATTTGTTATGTTATGATATTTTCATATGAAATTATGTGATTTATAAAAAATAAATTTGTTACTCGTTTTTAGAACATGGGCATTTCATGATTACGCAATAAATTGGTTTAAAAATTAAACTGTCCTGGTAAAATTGAGTCTATTTTTTGAATTTTTAATCCCCGTGGTTTTACGTTGCCTCTGTGGTGAGCAATCGTTATAAAATAAAATAGTGTAATTTCGGCACTCATATGCTGTAGGTAAAAACGGATTGAATTAAGTGGTCGGATGTTAAATTGTATTTGTAAATAGTTAAAAGACAACGTTGAAATGTGTAGGGGTCATAGCACTGCACTTAAACTCGATTAAGAGGGTCCTTTTAAAAAGTGCCGAAATTAAATGCACTTTTTCCCAAATTTTGCTTATTTTGATACCATTTGGCAGTTTAGCTGGAACTTTTTGCCAGTTACACGTTGAACAACAAGTAGAAGCTTAAATTAAAGAAAACTGTCTGGAGATAATGATAGGCTTTTAAATTTTTGAAAATGATGATTTTTTCATTGAGAAACAATCGATTGTTTGTAAAGTGCCGAAATTAAATGTACATATATTATTTCGGCAATTTTCCATTTTTTTAAAAACTGATTTAATTAAGTAAAAAAAATACTTTCGTACAGTGAAACTTTTATGACGCAACGCAGTATCGTGAAAGCTTCAAAATGAGCTATCAAACATGAAAATCGGGCCATACAGTAAAAAGTTACATCGGAAAAACAAAAAAGTGCCGAAATTAAATGCACTACCCTAGATTACACAAACACTTTGAATTTAAATGAATTGAGTTACAACAGCTTGATTTAAAAACATGTGCGGTTTATTTTATAAGGCCGATTTCATTACTCCGTTAGAACTAAATGTTCAGCACTAGGAAGGAAAACATTCTGCATAAAAAGATATCTTCTGAGCATTTCTAAATTCTCAACTTAAAAAAATTTTTTCCTAAGCCTAAACAAAAGCTTACAGTCAATTAAAAAACAAAAAAAAACCTTAAAAAACCAAAAACAAGTTTTAAAAACGCCAAATAATGTATTGCTTAAAGCAAGCATTTTTTCTGAAGATATTTTGCAGTAGGCCTTTCTTCTGGACACCAAATTTTGTATTAAAATTAAAATAAATTATGTGGCATTGCTCAGACACATTTAAGACCCTAATTGGGACACGCATTAAGTGGAGCGCACCCCTATTGAAAATTGCGAAATGCTCCAATTAAATTCACTGTTTCCTACGTGTTTGACCTAATAAGGTCGTTTAATCGCCTATGTTTGGCCACGCCATATGTGGGACGCGTCTTAAAACTGGTAAGGAAGGGGTATGCAATTAAGATCACTGGTTTTTACCAGCCTCCTACCCGCCCCCATTGCAAATTTTTATTCCTCCTACCTGACTTTAACCTGCCTCCTAGCTGCCTCTAATCTAAATTTACCTGCCTCCACCCTGCCTCCTGTGCGCCTCCGAGGCAGCTTTAGCTGCCCCCCCTACCTGCTTCCTAACCTTATGATTCAACATAGGAGGCAGGGCCACCTGCCTCCTATTTGCCTCCAAGGTAGTTTTACCTGCTGCCTCCACCCTGCCACTTAACTACCTCCGAGGTAGTTTTATCTGCCTTTTACCTGTTTCTAGTCTACCGGAGGCAGGTTCAAGAGCCGTCCTTATCGCGTTATATAAAGAAAATCATAACTCTCAAGTACAATACTTTTTATTCCGGGTGATATGGGCCTATTTGGGACACTGAATCGACCAAATTCACATAATGAATCATTTGCGAACGGTTTGGTGGAAAAGTGCGTAACTGTCAAAACATTTGAATCTTTTTTGTTGGAAAACCGCGCAAAAAACTGCTGAACATTACTATTGCTGAAATAAACATCACACGGAACGACCAATCAACTGCGTGCTAACCATGCTTATGCAAATTATTTCTTATGTGACTTTGGTCGATTGTGTTTAATCAATATCTAGTTACACAGTTTTTGTATTCTTATGTCATATAACGGCAAACACTAAATTCCACCGACTCCGACTCCGTCCATACTCTACCATAATCTACCGTAATTTTTAGTATTATGCGAATTTTATTCTAAGCCTAAGCCTAAGCTTAACCTGCACATCAATATATAATTTGCAGAAATTTGAGGCGGAGTCGGAGTCGGTGGAATTTAGTGTTTGTCCATATAACGTATTAGTATTAGATTACCTAATTCTTGTGCGGCGTTTCCCCATGTATATCGCACCGCAATTCTTGCGTTGAATTCAATCGGAAGCGATTTTATGTAAATCACTAGAGAATAAATTTGTTTTTTGACAAAACCGCAGTGCAGGTTGAGATTGGGTTTTAGACTTTTTTTCGTAACTAAAAACTCACCCATTATTTTTTTTCTTGAAAGCATTTTAAAATTTTAACGTAAGCTGTAAAATAAGCTTTTGTAAACTATTTTGAATAAAAGTTTAAATAAAAAACACTAACCTACTTAGAATAACAATCCAGCATGCGGGAACACGCGCAGCACGCACTCACGCACGCACGCACGCACGCACGCACACACACACACACACACACACACACACACACACACACACACACACACACACACACACACACACACACACACACACACACACACACACACACACACACACACACACACACACACACACACACACACACACACACACACACACACACACACACACACACACACACACACACACACACACACACACACAGACACAGACACACACACACACACACACACACACAAACACACACACACAAACACACACACACACACAAACACACACACACAAACACACACACAAACACACACACACAAACACACACACACACAAATACACACACAAACACAAACACGCACACAAACACACACACGCACACACACACACGCACACACACATACACACGCGCACGCACGCACGCACGCCCGCACGCACACACACACACACGCACGCACATGTACACGCACACGTACACGCGCACACGCACACGCACACGCACACGCACGCGCACACGCACACGCGCACACGCACACGCACACGCACACGCACACACACACACACACGCACACACATACACACACAAACACGCACGCAGGTCCACTACACACCACAAAACTGTAGCGTAACAAAAAACTTTTATTAAGGATCCATTTCCTTAAGGTCTCTCCGGACAGTTTTTATTGCAGAGCGTTCAGTAGTAAACCAATTGCAATAAAGAGCAAAAATTACCCATTTTTATTTACTGACAATTTACTTTTGAATTATTATACTTATAGAGTATTATAATATTTTAAGATATTCAAATGACGAAAATTTGACTAATGGGCGAAAAGCAGGCAACAAATACTGTTTACAATAATGATATTTTTTGAATTTATGTGAAATAAATTTTTAAAATTTAAAAAAAATAAAAAAAATTATTAAAATCAAAAAAAAAAAAATTGTGGCCAAATATGTTTTATATGGGAAAAGAACTCGGGACCTTTCAAAAAATTTGACCACGCGCTAACCGACTATGCCACTGCTACCACGTGGTGATAAGCACTAAAAGCGATTTATAAACAACCCTTCTGAAAAAAATTGGTAAAACGCACGACGCACGACAAAACTATTTATGCGTTAAAAAATACAAAAGATGTTATGGCCTTCCAAAAATTATAAATTTCAATAGAAATATACTATCTGGAGCTTTAAATTTTACCAAATTAAATTAAATCAAAGTTTCACCGAAATTTTTGATAAATTAACCCCCGTTTTTTACGGAAAATTGTGTATTAAACCATAAATACAACAGTATTCAATTTAATTTTTACGTTCGTGAAAAAGGGTAACGGTGTCTCTCTATTAGAAGTATTTTTTTAATAAATAGTGTGCAGTAAATATTTTTAAGGGCTTTAAAAAACTTTCATTGTAAATTGATTTCTAATATCAATTATTTCAATTGCTTACAATAATATAATGAATGTTCACTTAATAATCGTGATATTTCTGCCTTTTTAACACTCATATAAATTTTTTAGTGAAATATTACTGTATTTCACCAGATCTCGTATACCAAAAATCGCGATTTTCCATACTTAAGAAAACTGTCCAGAGAGACCTTAAGTCATGTTTCTTTAGGAAATGCTATTTTACAATTTTTTTTTGGTATATCCGCCACCCAGCAAAATAATAATAACTAATTATAGGCTAATTTACGGTTTTTAAATCGCACATGACTTAAAATTAGTCATTATCGTGAGGTGCTGGGTGCCAGGTATTCCCATGTTATTGAAAAATTGAGCGGTTTGATTACGATGGGTTTATTTTATAGCATAGTGGGCATTTTTTCAAATTATTATCAGAAATTTTAGGCCGTTTGGATACAAGCCAAGGTATTTAAAAATAAAATTTTTAAGGTGATTTGCCAAAAAAATTCGTTTTTTTTAACGCTATCTGATGCCATTTTGGTTTAGTGTTTATTTTGAGCTTAAAAAAAATGTAAAATTCTTTCAGGAAAAAAACTCCCGCAAGCTGGTAAGATTTTGTTTGGACAAATAATTTCTGAAGAAAATCTTGGTATACATTCTGTACTTTGGTTTCAGAAATAACGCGTCAGTATAATTAATTAATGCTTGAAATAAAGGTTGAGTAGTTTCAGGTGAGTTTGTTTCGATCAAAACATTGTTTGGAGTTTCATTTTTAATGTATAGAGTCAGTCCCAGTGGATCAATTACTTTTGTTTTTGTTCCATTTGATAAATATGATGTTTTTAATTTCGTTCGCGGTATTGATAATGAAGAATTAAAAACTGAAGAAAAAGATGACGAAGAAGAAGAAGGTAATGATTTCATTTTAAACCCATTGAACGGTTTAAGTTGAAATTTCCAACGAAATTCTTTATAGAATAAATCACTCTATAATCAAAATTTTTGAAATTTAACATCTAACAGATTAATTTGCAATGTAATAAAATTACTTATGTATATTGAAATAATAATTATAAGATTAATTTGCAATGTAATAAAATTACTTATGTATATTGAAATAATAATTATACTGATTTTTTTACTAAAATATACTGAATTTACAAAAAAAAATAATAAAACATGTAAATTTTGTAGTGTATGAATATATTTAATTTTTTTTAGATGACGAATAATTCAAAAGAATAACTGTCACGAATCAAATTTATATATTTCCCAACGAACTATTTGTTTATATTTGGTCGATTGGCCTAAAAATTGAATATTGTGTAGCCTTGGTTCAAACAAACTCACGTTTAAATTTTGAAATAAAAATTGATTAATGTATTATTATTATTATTTATTATTTATTATTAATAAATATAGCAAAAAAAAGAAACAAAAAAAAAAGAAAAAAAAAAAAACCCACAAAACAAAAAAAAAAAAACAAAAACAAGCAAAAAAAACATGTATTAAATCAGCAGTCCAGTTTGGGCAACATAGGACGCCTATAACGCCTGGAACAAACACACTACTCCTTTATAATAGAAAACCTATATCTACTTCAAATTTTATATGGTTTCTTGGCGCCCAGGCTAAATCATTTCCAAATTTCAGCCCGATTGACGAAATATTCAAGAAAGTTTATTTCTGGCGATATGAGTTTGAGTTGTTCGATTCGTGCAATAATGCTTTTATATTATACTGGAGCCGCATTTATAATTTCCAATGATTTTCAAATTAAAATTTTCGCATTTGAAACATTAAATTTTAGTGTGGACCGGACCAAAATATAAATTTTAATTGCAACACCTCAATGAAAATGTTTTGTTTATGCAAAAAATACATTTAAGCAGTTCTGAAATATGTTATTCGGTCCACCAGCGTTATCTATTAATTTCAAGATATAAAAACATTTTGTTTTGCAAATTTTTTTACTTAAAAATGTATTTTTAAGTTCTTATTAACGTCGGTTTACTGTTTTTATTTATTTTGAATGCTAATTTTAGAAAAACAAGCAGTATTTTTTACTTCGTGGTTGTAGTTTGATCCTTGTTTCGTTAGATTTCTGTATCCCATGTAAGTAAAAAGTGCAATTGTCATCGTCATGCAACCAAAAATATATCGACCATAACATTTCATTTGAATATATAGAAAATTACTACAAAAATTAAAATCAAAAGCGTATATTCAAGTATGAACAAGATAGTATATTTCTTTCATTTATGTGTTTATTAAAATTAAGATCAAAGTGTCGTCGAAACAACTGCGAAATTATTGAAAGTTTTTTGACCTGTTCCTTTAATGGCCTTTTCTCCCGTTACAACCGTGAAAACTTCGTACGACAAAGGTGAAACCTTGGTATCACGGTGGTGGTATTTTCGTATGACAAATGTTGTACTTAAATTTTACCGCGGTCAACTCTACGCATGATCTAAGGCGTACTTCCGTCATACATAATTTTTTGTGCGCGAATAGTGCCCAGTGAGCGAGCAAATTGAAATGGTTAAAGCTGTACGGTAGCAATATGCAAATTTTTGCAACATGAAATATCCTACGTAATACACTGTATTCGTGAGAAAAATCTGCATATTGCTACCGTACAGCTTTTACCGTTTCAATTTGCTCGCTCACTGGGCACCACTTGCGCAAAAAAAATATGTATGACGGAGATGCAGCATACATACTTTCTGTTTTTTTTTAGCGATACTGGAAAAAATTGACAAAAAATTTTTTGTTTGCGGTCTTATAACTTTTGAACGCGCCACGATCAATATGCAAATATCTCGCGTTAAGATCCTTGTACTTTTGGCTACCTCCTGAAAAAAATTTTTTTTCAAAAATTTTGGGGGGTTAGCCCCAAAATTGCCGAAATTTACGGTCGATTTTTTCGGCTAAATTTCTAACTTTTTACCATATGGGGTTTTACGTCTGAAAATTTTTTGGCAAGTTGCCCATAGTTTTTTGAGCTTAAAAATATATATTTTGTTAGGGGTAACCTAACTGGGTCGGGTACCCCGACAGGTTAAAGGGGGTCAATTTCACGATTTTTGCTAAAAAATCTTTGTATGGGGGACACCAAATGCATATTTTGGCATCATGCTCAAAAACTGTTAGAGCCACAGGCCTGAGACCGGGGAGATTTATGCGGAAATTAAAGTCCGACATTTTGCTGATAGACTCAAAAAAATCTTGATGCCCTAAGGCACTGCAATGGCTGACCCCTAAAAATAAAATTTTTGACACAGCCCCTCTACATAGGCGAGTAATATATAATTTTAGAGCTCTCGGCGTGCTGATTTAAAAAATATAAAAAAATTGCTTTAAATGGTCGGGTAACCAAAATACAGACCCCTTTGTACCCCCCAAAATTAATAAGGGGTGATTTTTTTGCTCTTATAATTTATAAGCCGTGTTTATATTCGTTTGAAAGCTCTATGCGTGCTGATTTTAAAAATATTAATTTTAGACTAAAATTTTTTATGGTTACCCGGTTACATACCCCCAAATACCTTCAATTTTGAAAAATGGTAATTTTGTCATTTTTTTAATTTAAGTGACATGTTTATACTCATATGAAAGCTCTCGACGCACTGATTTCAAAAATATATGGTTTTTTAATTTTCTTCAGTGGTTACTCTTTTTTGCACCCATCAATGTACCCCCTAAAATTCTTAAGAGGTGATTTTATTAAAATACCCTTATGTTTATACTCATATCAAAGATTCCGACACGCTGATGTAAAAAAATTATTTTCAACTCGATTTACCCAATGGTTACCATTTTTACAACCAAAATGTACCCCCAAAAATTTTTAGGGGTTTTTTTTATATATTTATTATAATACCCTCATGTTTATACTCATATCAAAGCTTTAGACACGCTTATCCCAAAAATATAAATTTCAACACGATTCAAATTTTTTTCAGGAGGTAGCCAAAAGTACAAGGATCTTAACGCGAGATATTTGCATATTGATCGCGGCGCGTTCAAAAGTTATAAGACCGCAAACAAAAAATTTTTTGTCAACTTTTTTCCAGTATCGCTAAAAAAAAACAGAGAGTAGATCTTACGAAGGTTTCATGGTTGTAACCAAGAAAAAGGCAATTACGGGAACGGGTTGAAAAAAATGAACATTAAAAATGTATTTGTTGTTGTTGAAGAATCTATGATTTTCGATGAAACAAATAAACTAATTTCGTATAGTTTTCAATCAGTCACATCACATTACGTTGTTCAATCGCATTTACTGCCCTGCCCTAGCTGGGCATGCCCTATTAAGGCCATATTTTTCTAAATTAAGCATTCGAAACGAATTACTTTATAAACCACTTTACTTAAAATTATTTAATGAATTTAACAGTTTTGTAAATATTAATAAATAAACACCTTTAGAATTCACGATTCCTTTCAAATAAAATTGAAATATCAAAAATTTTTTTATTAGAAGTGTAACAATTTTTTTTGAATGGGTCTAATTAGGTCGCGCCCTAATTGGGGCTGAATTGTTCCAAATTCAGGCGCGCCTTAAAAGAATAATGCACCCGAATTAAGAAATAAATGAAAACATCCTATTTTCTTAATTAGGCCCAACCCTGCTAAGGGCCTGTGATAGTTAGTGCAATAAATGTGTCGCAGCAGTATAAGACAAATATTTTTTCTCGATTTTTATGTTATATAATTTTCTTCAACATTTTTCTAATTAACATTTTCTTTTTTACTGGGTAAATCATTCATCCCTATTATGTTTAAAAAACTTAAAAATAAGCAAATAGATCTTTAAAAAACATAGCATACTATAAAATCATAATCTTCGTGCTTATGTGTACGTGCAGTATAGTATAGTTTTGTTGCTATAAGTTACAAATGGCCTTGAAAAAGGTTTTAAATATATAATTTGATAGGGGATGCTGATATGATAATCTGACTTTTATTTGATTAAACTTAATCGTGCATTAAATTATAATATCAAAGACACCGTATACAGGAACTTTGGTAACAAATACATTATTTATGTTTTAAAAATCTAGGCTATCCCCACAAGCTTTTTTATAAAACTCTTAATTACAAGAATTTTTTCTCAGAACTTTATTATATAAACTAGCCATGAAAAATGCTCTATGAATAGAGCAGGGGCCGGTTGTTCAAAAGTCTAAAAATTGTTTGTAAATTATTTTTTTCCAAAATTATTACAAAAATAAGATTAAAATGCCGATAGAGCGATTTAAAATATATTTAAAGCTGAAATAAATAAATAAATTTATTCTCGCTGGTTTAAGAGGCGAAACTTTAGAGCTCCGAAGCTGCGTCCGCTTTGACTAGCCGGAGCTCCAGAGCCTGATATTAAAAGGTAGGAACATTACTAATAGTAACGGACAGACAGAAAGACAGCCTAATTATAAATTATTTATTGGGAAAAACTAAGATAATTCAGATAATTTTAAATCGATTTTCATTTTCGTTCAACTGTTTTGTTTTTTTTTGAAAATTTGTAGGCTTAAAATAACGTAAATAATAAAAGACAACTTTTGTACCATTTTCTCTGTATTTTTTATGTTGATAAGCATCCGTTCTGGCGTAAACTTCAGATAGTACACGGATAATTTTAAAACGAAAAATTCAGTTTTGAAAGTAAAAATATTATTTTTGAAATAAACAAAGACCAAAACAGACATTTTTTTGAAAAAAAAATTAAATTATTTTTATGTTGATTTAATGAAAAAATTATGTTAAAATATAAATAAATATTAAATAATTAAAATAAATAAATATTAAATAATTTAATCAAAAATATGTATTAACCACAGCTCGAAGTAACGTAAAACTTGCTTAAAAAATTATAAGTTTGCGCTAAAGATCACTTCCGTCGCTTCATTTTTTTAGCGAAAAAAATCAAGGGTTTTTTGTACAGGAAACATAATATCTCTTACAAATACTTCACTAACCTTGACAATTAATGTATAAAATTAAATTAAAAAGTAGCCACTTTTTTGGAGTTCATATTTTGTAGCTTAAATTTTTATACCCATTGATTAATCTTTCAGGTGAATTCAAGTGGATTTATTCTTTTAATTTTTTTGGGGGGAGGGGTCATATATTCTGAACCACTGAAGATATTTTGATGATAAAAATAATTTTGTGGGCTATTGGTGGCAGGGCTTTGATGACCAAATTATAATAATGGTCATTATTTTTATTCTGTCACTGTCGCATTAAAACTGTTTGTCACTGGTTGTAAAAGATTAGCTTTTTGTTGAATAAAACTGTAAGTTCGAACAAAATATTAAACATTTATTTTAAACAACCCAATAGCACGGAAAATTAGCCTATAATACGAGCAAAATAACATTACAAGAATGCACTTGAAGTAAAACCATTTAGTCAAAACAATTTACCAGCAAAGATTTATTACTCATGCTGCTTAAACGCCATGACACTCCCGCGACCAAAAAATACAATAAATAAATACAAACCTATGATCAGAACTTAGCTTTTTTTTAAACAAATAATATATGGTTTACCCATGCAAATTATAAAATTTTTAAATTGCGTGGTTTATGTTTTGTTTTTAAACTGTGTATAATATGAAAATAAATTTTATTTAAAATTAAAGGCATTGCCCATAATATTACAAAAAATATTAAAATTGACAAAACAATAAATACTAATATAGAAACGATTGAACCAATAATATTATTAGCAACAAACTTTTAAGAAATCCAAAAGCAAAATTTATTTGAGATACAGTTTTATTAGATTTACTTGAAACAACACTAGATATTGTATTACCAGATACAGTACTAACATACATAAGTAATCTTTTTAATTCAAAGCTGGTACGTGCAGCTGGACAAAAACAATAACAAGTTTCAAATACATTCGCCGTTTGATATGATAATATTATATTGTTTACAGTGCCTTTGACCGAACAACTCATAGAAAATTGATTTTTGCCACATGTAACATGTCCAAGCGCATTTCCAAAGTCAGTACTACATTTAATTTCTAAGGTCCGGTTGCACCATAACTACTTAAATTAAGTAGGATACTTAAGTAGCTGTGAATCTGTATAAAATGTACACATTCACGGTCACTTTAAGTAGTCTACTTAACTTAAGTAGTTATTGTGCAACCAAGCCTAAACGTGCGCCGGTAATACATTGATAACATCCAGTAAATTTAAGGACTGCTGCATTACAATGGTTTTTCTCTAATTTACTGGTTAGTTTCATGTGTTCTAATTCAATTTGTAGTTCAACACTAGCTGATGAGCTAATTTTTGCTTCAACATTAGTTCCCTTTCCATGTAAAATAACGCCTGAAGTATGTAACGGAAAAACGCTTTGTTCATCTTCAAAGTAATGTTCAAGTTTTTGTTGATTGCATTGACAGATAGCGTTTTCTTCTTGAGTAGTACAAAAATAGCCTATAATACGAGCAAAACAACATTACAAGAATGCACTTGAAGTAAAACCATGTAGTCAAAACAATTTACCAGCGAAGATTTATTACTCACGCTGCTTAAAAACCATGACAAGGGGTAAGGTTATTACAAAAAATTATCAAAGTCGAAGACAAAAACTTTAACTGTGTACCTCAACTTTAAGACAAATAGAAAAAAAAGTTTTTCTAAATTTACTTGTTAGATTTTTAAAAAGCCTGTTTTTGAAATTTTGCACTGATAAAGGAATTGTTAGATTTTTTTGTTAAATGCAAGCTAAGTATTAAAAATTAAATTGTTAAAAAACCCTAAAAATAGTTGGTGGAAACCATTCGGGTTTATTGATTTATTATTAAAACAATACTTTATGTGCAAATAATTATCAATGTGCCAATTATCAAGTAATGTCCAAATAGGATTGTTGGCAGAAAAATTTTCAATGAGCGAAAGGTCATGATCATGGTTTTTATTGATCGGTTATTATAATCAAATTAAACCATTATTTGGTGAAATGAACAATTGTTGCTGAAATTTCGTATTGACCTTCTTTGTAAAATAATTTGCGCCAGTAAAATTGGATTTGACTTTAAACACTAGTCATGGAATGCTGACATATTTATAACACGTTAACATTGAATTATCCGTACAAAATCAATCAGCAGGCGTGATTGGGTTCAAAATCGGCAAGGGATTATTTTATACGGGCCGCAAGAATAATACACGAAGGAACACCTAAAATAACAATGCCTTGACCCACATATACGCATGGAAACCATTATAAAATAGATTGCGTAAGAGTTTCGTAAATATTAATGACGCCATATACAATTGAAACTTTTATTAAATTTGCACAATAAACTAAGCTACAAACAATTCTAAGTTATATTATAAAGGTTAAATTTATATAGTTAGCGGTAGTTCGCAACTGATAGTAAAAAAAGTTAATTCGCGTCGCGGCGTCGCGACTAATAGTAAAAAAAATTGCAGTGTATAACTTTAAAAAACTAGAAAAAAATTATTAATTATTGTCTCAGTAAAAAAATTTATTTCCGGGATCATATTAATTGAAACTATTAATTGAATTTTTTATTTTTTTATTTAATGATCAAATAACAGAACTAATATTCATAGTGCATAGTCTATGCATAGTTTAATTCTGTTGTATCATCATTTTCTTTTTTTTCTTTTTTTCAACAAAATCATATTTCAAATCAAATAGAATTTGCGACTTAATCGCCGCCAACATAAAATATAATTCTAACAAAATATCAACATTGCTATCTGAAATGACTTTAAAGGCTCAAAAAGAGCACTTATTTAAGGCAAATTAAAACTTTTCTTGAATGCATCCAAAGAATCGACAGTTACTTGAGACGGGAGTAGATTGTTGTAAGGTATAACTACCCTATTTGCAAAAGAAAATTTCCTTGCATTTTCGACTTTCTTCCACAGTCAATTTGAAGAAATGACCACGGGTGGGGTGCAGATTAAATTAAAAAAATCATTGGCTTGCAAATTGTTTAAGCTATGTATAATTTTAAAGCACTCATATAAATCAGTTTTGTCATTTCGGTCTTTTAATCTTTCGACCTAGGTAATCCAGCCTTTGCTCATAACCAACAAGCAACAACTTGCATTTAAAAAACAACCTTCTAGTAAAATTTTGTTGCACTTTTTCCTAAATGTTTACATCCTTTTGTAAATAAGGGTTTCAAATTGCACTAGCGTACTTCAAAATCGGTCTAACATAGGACTTAAACGCTCGGGGAAGATTATTTCTGGAGTTTGAGTTGAACGTTCTAAAAATTAGTGATGTCACTTTCATTGCTTTTTTCGCTGTGATTTCACAGTGTTTAGAGAATTTCATATGATGAGATATATAAACACCTAGGTCGCGCACAATTTACACGATGTTAAATGCTTATATTTAAGGTACCGGGCTGTTGGAGCCGAAGGAGCTTGGAGTTGGGCCAATTTTGAATTACTAAAATTTAAATATATTATTGCATTACGTTTTGATTTATGCATGGCCTTGTTCGAGATAAAAAAGATAGCTGTAGTGTCGAAATCTGCAAAAAAATTTCTAAATTCCGAGTTCCAACGACCCTAAATTAAGTTTTATATATGCAAAAACTTTTCAAACTAATCGTTTTTTATTTTTTGAAAAAAAAAACAAAAAAACAAAACAAACAAATTGTTTTTGTCATTTTTGCTAACTTTTTTTCGCTACGGGGTCTTTAAAGTCACAAGCAGGGAACTTGGAACCATCGAAAATTTTCGGGATAACTTGGAGCCACGAACAATGGGAACTTGGAGATTTTGTAATCTGACAAATTGTGCGGTCGATCATGACGTATGCAAATTTTTTTTAAAACAATTATAACTCGACCAAATAAAATCTATTGACTTGAAATTTAGAACATAGATAGATACAACTGACAACGGAGAATTGATTAAGAATCACGATTTTGTGATCTGCAAAATTGTGCGGTCGATCATGACGTATATGCAAATTTTATTTAAAACAATTATAACTCAGCCAAATAAAATCTATATGACTTGAAATTCGAAACATAGATACAACTGACAACGGAGAATCGATTCATAGTCACGTTTTGATTTTGTGATCTGACGAATTGTGCGGTTGATCATGACGTATATGCAAATTTTATTTAAAACAATTATAACTTGACTGAATAAAATTTATATGACTTGAAATTTGGAACATAGATACAGCTGACAACGGAGAATTGATTAATAATCACGATTTTGTTATCTAACAAATTGTGCGGTCGTCCATGCAAATTGAAACAGAAGCAGATGTAACTGAACGAAGTAGGTTA
>JASAMX010026926.1:0-15008 GCA_030248175.1 Microlaimidae sp. YZB2_3
ATGAATACTCCAAAAAATAATAATTCAATTTCATCTTAAAATAGTCCTACTGCGCGTGTTGCAACCTATGCAGCCGTGGCAGCACAAAATCCACAAACTAAAAGGAAACCAAACGTAGCTGCTACAATTTGCTCACGTGACTAATTTAGACCAAATTTTTTTGTTCACACAACATCAGCAATTTTTAGAAAATTCAATTTGTCAGTGCAAATTATAATTTATATTAATCAAAGGTTAGGGACTCTTCTGATAATATTCACTGCAAAGCGTTTAGTAGTAAACTAATTGCAGTATATATAGCAAAAATTACCTTTTTACTTACATAAAAATTGTTTGTAAACTATTGCAGTTATAGAGTATTATAATATTTTAGAGTAACCAAATGACAAAGAATTTGAAAAATTGACAAAAAGCAGGAAACAAATGAAGTCTTTGTTTTTAATACATGTAAATGGAATTTAAAAATTATATAAAAACGTATAGACACCTTGCACTGAAACGCAGTTTATACATGAAGTATGCAATATACATAAGTGTCACCATAATGGATAATTACCGTACTCCTACTTATCTTTTCGTAGTATGCAGATGAGGCGATAGAAAGCGCGCGAAATTTCGATCGATTGATCTGCATACTACGAAAAGATAAGTAGGAGATACGGTATTTTCGCGCGCTTTCTATCGGTTGATCTGCATACTACGAAAAGATAAGTAGGAGATACGGTATTTTCGCGCGCTTTCTATCGGTTGATCTGCATATTATGAAAAGATAAGTAGGAGTACGGTAAATATCCATTATGGTTACACTTATGTATATTGCATACTTCATGTATAAACTGCGTTTCAGTGCAAGGTGCCTATAACAAATTTATTATAATAAAAATAAAAATTTGGTTTTATGAGGGTTTAACTTTCTCACCTCGGTCAAGTTGAATACGCCTTAACCAATTGTGCCACGACACCAACGAAGATAATAAACAAAAATATTCTATAACTCGTTCAAATGAAGATATATAAACAAATATTTCATATTACGTCAAATCTAATTGGCTGATAAAGCGACGTCAGATTCTTGTGATTTGAGTGGTTACTTATTGGGGGGCATTTTTAATCATGTTTCAGCCACGTTGGGTTTATCTTTAGTTCTTCCAGTGTAATTAAAACAACGTCCACAAATGCTCAAACAACTTTGGTGAATATAGGGGCCGCAAAGGTTACAACGCGCCAAACGGGTTTCAGACAGCCACCTAATAGTTGCTCAGACTAATTTTCGAAGCTCAGAATCATTTTACTTTTTGTTTAGTTTATGTTTCGATTCGTTTAAAAACTTTTAAATTGATCTATTATTATTTGAAGATGTGTCATTTGTGTGTTGAGACATAAAAATTTATTCTGGTGACTTATTACCATATTACAAACAGCTTGTAACTCTACACCAAACAATTTTGTAGTTGTTACACACTAAAATTAATTTCATAGTTTCATAAAACATTATAGTTAAGACATGCAGTATACATCATGGTTATTTTTTTTAATTAAAATAATGTCACCATTATAACAAAAATCAATTCGTAATTATTTACTTTTGCACTAAGTCGTTGGACGCCTCTTTTTGTATACATATAATGAATGACAGTATTTCTGCCATTCGCGGCGTGGCTGCCTGTCTAGGCGCTGCAAATAGGACTAAAGCTACAAGCAGGCCCACTGGACACGTTGAGGTGCAGGGCAGTTAAAGGGATTATAATCAGACATCTTCCAATGTTTTAACAAGTATTAAATACTTAGCTGTAGATCCAAATAGACAAAAATAATTTAATTATCACAAAGTATCTACTAAATGAAAACTCAACCTAGTGTATATGTGGGGCTCTAAGATATGTTTCACATGTTTTGCAGTTAATAACGTTAAATTAACTAAAGCATATGCAACCAGGAAAATATTTTGTAACAATATATATGGTCATTTAAATTGCAATACAAAAAATATAATATACGTTATTACATGCAAGAAATATGAAATACAGTATTTTGGTGAAAGTGAAAGAATTTTAAGGTTAAGTTTTGTGAACACCGCAGAGATGTTATAAAAAAGGATAAAGATTTAGTGGAACACTTCAATAGCTATTTAATGGAACACTTCAATATGGAAAATCACACTGTTGACGATATGAAAATTTATATTTTAGATAATCCAGAAACGAAAGATAAAAACGAATTAGTAAGCAGAAAAAACTTTTGGATACATATTTTGGACACAGCCTTTCCTTTTGGTTTAAAAAATGAAATTAAAAAATACGGCGTGATTTCCACAATAAAAAATCCTAGAAACTATAAAAATCATCAATATTTCAATTTTAAGTTTCCTGCAGGGTTAAAAATTAAGAAAAGAAATATTAAAAAGCGTAACAACAGAAATTTAGACAATACCCTCATTGAAAACCTTTTAACTTTTTTAAAAGTTTAAAAATTACCCCGCGCGAAATTTATCAAAAGCTAGCCACGATTTCGTTAAAAAAATTTTAATGTTTTTTAAAACAAAATAACTTTATACTTTTCAAAAAATGGATTAAATTATTCATACTTGCTATGGCAGCTCATAGATTTAAATTTAATGATACCAAAAAAAATTTAAAAAAGTCAGGAAAACAGCATATTTATTAGTACTCCGTTTTGTAACAAAGGTCTAGATTTAATCAAATTTAATAATTTGTTTAAAGACAAATTTTTAATGTCGCTTATACCAATAGGACCTAAAAATTAGGCCATTTACATATTGTGTATACTTATGAAGCACCCGTGGGTAAAATAATTTGTAATTATAACAAGTTTTGGAAAAAATTAACATTAAAGGAATTAGAAGTACTGTATAATATCATACGTGATTGTACTACCTCTAAATATTGTGATGTTAATTTAAGTCATATTATAACAAAAAACCGGGAATTTATTAAGGATTTAAATTTAATGGTCATTTTAGGCCGAGGCACAAAATTTAGACTACCTCAAGCCGTTAATAGGAAAAACCTTAAAGACACTAATACATGTTTAACTAATGTACTTTTGCATTGCCTTAAAAAACATAAACTCAAAAATGAAAATTTAAAAAATTTTCCTGCAGAGCTAACATAATTATTGACAATCTTATAATCAGAGAGATTATAATCAAACTATTAATTCGACGGAAACATGTTCAATTAGTAAATAAATTCGGATTGAGGTTCATCATACTTCACAATGATTATTTCCTGAGCTTTCGAACCGAAAATTCAGGACGCATGAAATGTTGAAGACAAAAAAATCAAGTAATATTTTTTGTACATATTTTTGTGATTTTTTGGTTCTGTAATACATATTCAATCAGATTATAAAAACAAAGGTTTTTCAAATTAGAAATTCGTTAAAATTGAATTTGTTAAAATTAAGAATTTGTTACAATCAAAAAATAGGTTTTAGTTTGCCGCTACAATTAATTCCTTGTTTTTCTATTTTTGACCAAAAAATCGCAGTTTTTTTGTACGGCCAACGCAATATCTCAACAAATAATGCACCAATCTTAATATTCAAGGTATAAAATTAAAGTAAAAAATGTTACTTTCGTTGAAAGCATTATTTGTAACTTAAATTTATATAGACAAGTTCTAAATAAGGGTTTTTTAGTGTAGGAAGAGGGTACAAGGACTACTAGGGCCAACATATGTGGGGGGAAATTGAGAAACAGCGAGCGACCAATACATTTTGCCCTTTTACATATTTCAAATATCTATTAGTTTAAAATATCGAACCTTTCCCTTCAAAATTTCTTAAATACTTTAAAAGTTTTCAAAAGCAAAAGCGTTTTTTGGGGATTTTTGGTTTTTTGCCGATTCGCAGGTACGGCGCTGTTGTTTGCGCTTGGATCTCACTTTTTAATGTTTTAGTTACAAAAAATGCTTTTATTTAAAAGTTTGGAAGGGACTTTTTAAAATTAATTTTTAAATTTTAAATATTTTTACAACCAGAACATTAAGTAAAACCTATGTAGGTCTAAAATCAGTTTCGAAGCACAAATTTCAACTTTATTTTTGGTAATTTGCAATCACTGTTCACGAAAATACTTTTTTAGTAATGATTTCTAACTAATGTGATGTTGTCATTTCATCTCCGCTGACCGATGAATATTCGCCGTGTCATATATCCCCTATCATGTAATTTACAAAAATAGGCGGAGATTTGTAAAATCAAATTTTACAAACGTTTTTATAAAATAGGGCCCAGGAAGCGACATTACTTAAACACTGAATGTTGTTGGATTAATGCCAGCAGTTCATTTAAATTACATTTCCAAATACTTTAAATGGTTAAAATAAAAAATAATAAAATACCAATTTATGTCTGAAAACATTATTTATTGCACAAAAAGATATTAAAAAAGTATAAAAAAATTACTTTCTGTCATAATATATGTTTTTTAGCTATGTTTTTATATTAATATATCCATAATAAAATAAAAATTAGAGGTTTTGTATAATATTTTGGCCCATTATATGTAAATTATAAAATAAACTGACTTCGTTTGCTACGTTTAAATTAAAACAAAATAAACACATTTAATGTCATTTTAGCTGTATTTTTCCCCGACTTCAGGGCGCGTAATAAAATTAATTAATAAATCAAAATACAATGCGCATTTCGTTATTGTTTTTTAATTTTTTTAATAATTAGTCTGCGCGGCGGTTGTTGCGACCGCTGTGTCGCTTCTACAGTGCCGTTGAGTTTAATTAAAAAACAAATTGGAACACAGAATTTTTTGAAATCACCCCGTTTTACATGATACACAAAAATCAGTTAAATTTAGCCCAGTAAATTTCTTGCCAAAATTAATTGATTTGATAAATAATTGTTAAAATATGGTATTTAATCTTTAATACTTATCCATTTTGTATAAACATTAATTTTTTATAGTAAAAAGTTTTTAATATGGAAACAAACATTTAAATAACTTAATTCAACCAAATTCACTTAGTGAGAGAGAGAGTAAATTTTGGCCTAACTAATTCGTAATAGCAATACGTATTTTGTTAGTGTACTTCGTTCAGTTACCCGTATTGCTGCAAAAGACGAAACAAGGTTTCAAAAAAAAGCCTTATATTAAATGAAATAGTAAAGCTACAATAAGTCTAAAAACTTACTGCCAGAAAAGACTGAAACAAGTCTCTTTAAAACAAGCAAATTAATATTAAATTCTTTGAAACGTTCAGAAAAACACCAACGGCGTGGAAAATTTTTTGCATGCGTTAAAAAGCTATTAATACGACGGTGTTAATTGAGTCACACGCCACTGCAACGGTACAAAAATAATATTAATATTATTGACGTCTATTTAAAACCAAATATTCAGATCTAAGTCTGAAAAATCTTGAAAAATTTACATTTAATATAAGGCGACTTTTTCTTAACGTTTTCTTGTTTTCTATCTATTATATATAAAACAAATTAAATGCCAAAGTTTTTTAATATAAGTTAAAGTAAAAGTCAAAGTAAAAGTTAAAGTATAAGTTAAAAGTTAAAAGCAAAAGTAAACAATTGTTAAAGTAAAAGTCACCTTATATTAAATCTAAATTTTTCAAAGTTTTTCAGACTTTAATCTGAATATTTGGTTTTAAATAGACGGTAATAATATTAATATTATCTTTGTACCGTTGCTGGCGTGTGAATCAATTAACACCGTCGTATTAATAGCTTTTAACGCATGCAACAATTTATCCACGCCGTTTGTGTTTTTCTGAAAGTTTAAAAATTTTATTATTAATTTGCCTGTTTTAAAGAAACTTATTTCAGTCTTTTCTGGCATAAAGTTTTTAGACTTAAGCTTTATACTATTCCATTTAATGTAAGGCTTTTTTTCCAAACTTTGTTTTGTCTTTTGCTAGATAAATTTTGATTTTTTTTATTAAACATCACAATAGTTAGAAATCACCTTTAAAATAGTATTTTCATGAACAATGACTTCAAATTAGCAAAAATAAAATTTAAATTTGTGCTTTAAAGTAATTTCAAACATACATAGGTTTTTTAATGTTTTGATTGTAAAACTAATTAAAATTTGAAAATTAATTTTAAAAAGTCTATTTAGAACTTTCAAATAGAAGCATTTTCTGTAATTTAAACCTTAAAAAAGTGGGAATAAAATGCACCAGCAGCGCCGTACCTACGAAGCTGCAAAAAACTAAAAATTTCCAAAAATGCTTTTACTTTTGTAATGTTAACCCGTTCCCATAATGACCTTTACCACCGATACAACCGTGAGACCTTTGTACGACAAAGGTGAAACTTCGTCTCACGGTGGTGGTATTTTCGTATGACAAATGTCATACGTAAACCTTACCGCGGTAAGCTCTTCGCCTGACCTAGGTTTTACTTCCGTCATACATAACTTTTTGTGCGCGAAAAGTGCCCAGTGAGCGAGCAAATTGAAATGGTTAAAGCTGTACGGTAGCAATATGCAAATTTTTGCAACATGAAATATCCTACGTAATACGCTGTATTCTTTGACAAAAATCTGCATATTGCCACTGTACCGCTTTAATCATTTCAATTTGCTCGCTCACTGGACACTACTCGCGCAAAAAAATATGTATGACGGAAGTATGACGTAGATTGCACGAACGTTTCACGGTTGTAACCGAGCAAAAGGCAATTACGGGAACGGGTTAAGAAGTATTTAAGAAATTTTAAAGATTTTGAATTTTGTCGAGATTTTGAACCAATAAACATTCAAAATATTTAAAACCATAAAATGTACTAAGTCGCTCGCTGTTTCTCAATTTTCCAGCTACATGCATTATGATGGGTCCGTATAAAAACCCCATGAACAAATTTTAAATATAATGCGTTTGCAATATTTTCTTTAAATTTTGACACTTCGAAAATACAACAAAATTTTATCATGATAAAATTTAGCTTTATTTCGGGCTTTGCTTAGGCTTAGGAAAAAATTAAAACATTTTTAATGCTTTTATGATTAAAACTTAGTTTTTTTAAACACATTTTAGTTTGCAAACGAATTTCTAATTGTTATGGGGAATTCGCACTACGTTATGGGAATTTTTGCCATGGGGATTTTATACTACTTTTATGGGGATTTTGCACGTCACCATTATGATTGGCGCTAGTTGCCATTGTACCCTCTTCCTACACTAAAATACCCTTATTCAAAACTAGTCTATAGAAAAAGAGGCGAACCATATGAGCTCAACATAAAATGTCATTGTACGTTTAAAAGATAGATAAATTTTAATTTTGGACATAAAACTAGCAAAATTACTAAAGTTTATTTTCTACTCAAATATAATTATGCGGTAAATACTTCCAAATGCTTTCAATATAATTAACAGCTTGTTTATGTCTAATGCATGCGTAAATAACTGAATAAAGTAACATATAAATTAAATCTAAAAAATATGGTTTTACTGAATATAGAAAGTCCTTTTGCACGTTTCGCTAAGCGTTACAGCACAGTTTTTTAGTTCAATCTGTCCGGAAGGGCTTCGTTGCTTAATGAATTCAAATTCATCTTTAAAATAAGCCAACTGGCAGTTAGCTTCATCCAGCACAAAATAGTAACGTCGCTTTGGCCGTAACAATGTAAGCGCTAAATCAAAAAATATTTTATATTAGCCATTAGTGATGTACCTACCTCACTAGCACTCTATCTATCTTATTAAGGCAATCCCTTTTTTTTTCAAATAGAACTATACATTTAGCGCCCCCTGCATCATATTAGGACCTAGGTGAATACGTGACTATTGAGTTTTTTTACTTGGACTTCAGCGACATAATTTCTGTTTATTCTGTAACAGCTTGTAATAATTCGGAAAAACTAAAGCCAATTGTGTTCTGCTTGGTTAAAGTTTAAACACAAAAACGCTAATTTAAAATTTTTTTTGAGAGACACAAAGTCTCTAAAGGACAAAAGCCCAAAGTTAATTTTGAAAGTATTTAAAAACTGTGTTTTTGAATTGTGTCCAAAGGACAAAAGCCCAAAGTTAAATTTAAAGGTATTTAAAAACTGTTTTTCAACCTATATACGAAGTATAATAAAAGTTTTTTTAAAATCATAAAATGCTGTTGGATCACCCGAAATTGAATTTTTAAAATTTTATTCTTCAGAAATTTTGAACAAAGTTTGAGCCTGGCCTTATAAGCCGGAAAGTTCCTATATTCTACATCTTATAGTATATCACTTTAACAGCTGTTGATTAAATTAATGTACATTGCATGTTAGTGCGCTGACCTGGTAAGGACGGTGTACCTCATTTGGGAAGGCAGGCTTTTATTTGTTTCTTACCTGCCTTCATCGCAAATTTCGCTGCTCACAACTTTCCTCCGTTCTAAGTTTACCTGCCTCTGACTCGCCTCCTACCTGCTTCAGAAGCAGATTTAGCTTCTTCCTAACAACTTTCGCGCATGTATAAATTTTAAAATAGAAGGCATTATCACCTGCCTATACTTGTTTAGAAACTGATTTCTAAGAAGTTTAGAAACCTAATATTTGCCTTCAATACATTTTTGCTGCCTCCACTCTGTTTCTTTCCTGCCTCCACTCTGCCTAAACCTGCCTACACTCCGCCTAAAATCTGCCTACACCCTGCTTTCACTTTACCTCCACCCTGCCTCCAACCTGCCTCAAAGGTAGCTTTTACTGCATTTTATCTGACTCCAACCTATCGGAGGCAGCTTTGAGAGCTGTTCTTTGAATAATAAACCCATAGACCATTATCAATATTTTTCCAGCAATTTTTAAGTGCTCAGCAAATACTTCTTTAATTCAGGCTGCTATATAAATCTCTCTTTTTCTTGTTTTATAATTTTTTAAAACACTATTTAAAAACCATTGGTTTTATTTTGGGGTTTGGCACCACAAAAAATCATGATTTTGTCTACACTTTCTTTCTAAAAAGGTAATCAGGGAAATAGTTAACTTTGTTTACTTTGAAAGTCCTTTGGTGCTAAAACAAGAGTTTTGGGGCAATTTCATACACTATAAAACGCTGGCCAAAAAACATAATAATAAATTTTAATTATTTAACAAAAGGGATTCGAATTACCTCCACCGAGAAATTTAAGTTGAAGGTGGCCAGCCAGACTATACCAACCGGACATTTTAAATTCTTTTTCAAATGAACTATTCGATCTAAAATCAAATGAAACATACAAATTACAACAAATAAACATATAAATTTATATGTTTTGCATGCTTGATTTACGGCTCACAGCAAAAAGACGCTTGATTTGCAGCCATTGGTATCAACAACTAACATTTGTTTGTGTTTTTTTTCTCTCACAAAACCGTTTACGTGACAAAGAATGAAATCACGTGATAACGCCACATATACATTAATTTGCTTTGTTAACCCTAGAAAGGTTTATGCATCACATAAACAAACTTAAATATAATACTTCAATTTTTTTTGCAAGAAAGCTAGAAATTAATAATGTCTTTATTTCGAACAGAAAAAATTTTAAGGAAAAAAATTAACAATTTTTAATTTTATGTAATCTATTATCAAAATAAATACCAAATACAGTCTAATGAATCCGCTACGACAACACCTAGGGATTTTTATTCATTTTGGAAATTTCATGAAATGTTTCATCATAGTTTAATAATAAAAGAAACATTCATTTTATAAATTATACATTATAAAAATTATTGTAAAAATTTATATGATTCAACAATAAGCTGTTTGTTTTTTTATTATTTTCTTCCCGATACTGCTATTTATATAAGTGTCGAAGCACAAAAAAGCAAATAAACAGCAAACCTTTAGTTTGAACAAAAAATATCCTACTGAGAACGAGCAGTCTCATATTTGCAGATAAACAGGTGTGACAATTTAAAAATGAATGCAAAAAAACTAATAGGGATTGTTAAAAGAGCACATGAATATAAGAAAAATAAATTTTTACAAAAACATTTTTAGTAATTTTAAACTTTACATCGATTATATACACAAATACATAGGTATTAAAAAATAAATGGTAAGAAATAACAAATCTATAAATGATCTTTGAAGCTTAAACTTTGGACTAAATAATCATTTAGTTCAGACGGCAGATGCTATATTTTGCCTTCACCAGCACTTGCTAAAAATATTTTGTTTATTGTTATTGCTTAGTTTTTTGCTATATTTTTATTTAGTTTTATAGCGGGTTATTTAATGATTTTTAAAATATGTTTTTAAATACGATATTTGAAGTTTAATAAGTTTTAAAAATACCATCTTAAAAAATATTTTTAAACATTTTAAAAAAATGTGTTGAAACATGTTTCAACAACAACATATTAACAAAACATTTTATAATTTTATTAAAAACATCTATTAAAACCAGTTATGTGGAAAGGTTTTAATAAAACTATCTATAAAAGTTATTTGCCTGCCAAATACAGTGAACTCTGCACAATTCATCAGCCTGGGGGATTACAAAAACTGGACAACAAAAAAATGCCTTGCATACACCCTGGTGAACATTTTGTAGGGTTTTATTTAGGAGCAACTTTTTACACCTGCCTCACCGCTTAATTTGGTGGTTCCTACTCAAATAATTACTTGCCACCTTCTTGCATTTGGGACAGTCTGCTTGCGATCAACCTATTAAATAGCACCTGTACTTTAACATACGAGGCAGCACCGGCTCAATCGGAGGCAACATCGCCTGCTTCTAATGCATTTATTGTTTCACAACTGTGTCATTGTTAATTTTATTGCTTCTAACCGTATTCGAGGCAGTTTTTCTGTCTTATATACCTAATGAAGAATGTTATGAATCCCTTTTTATCTAAATATGTACATTGTACTGTGACTTTTACCATTGCAAGGTTTTAAAAGGAGTAAAAAATTGTTTTAAGCTAGAAACTCTTTTACCCAATATTTTTTATTATTCCCTCATTTTCTTATTTTTAGCAATTACTAACATTACGTCAGGGTTTTGCAACAAATAATGTGAATTCCTGTGCATTATTTATCGAAAAGTTATTGCGGAAATGAACAAAAGTAGTATATGAGCGACCTTTTTTAATTTTGAAAAAAAAACAATCACATACAGCTTTAAACTTTAAACTTTAAACTTAAACTTTAAACTTTAAACTTATTAAGCATTATTAATATAACGAACTATTGCTAAACTAAATTTTTAATTACTATTCTTACAACCCAATAATTATGCCATTAGGAAAAGCAATGGCTAAATCTGTAACAAAGTGCCAAACCAAATATGATTGGCATCTGAAATAATTTTGACACAATTTCAATTGCAAATTTTTTAAAAGCTTAAGAGTCTTAAGTCTTAAGAGTGAAATTCTTATTTAGGTATTTTGCAGGATAATTTACAGATGCGTTGTGTTAAAACAAACTCACAAATAAAATGTTCAAACTTGACATCATATTCAGCATGAATTAAAAATATCATAACCCCGAAATATGTCGATTCTCGCTATAGTTTACAGTATTTAATTCACCGGTGAATTTTAAGCCCTTTATATGAGATTTACATAGTTTATTTATTTTGTACATGTATATACATAAGATAATGAAAAATAAACCCCAATAACTAAGTATAATTATTTTATTATCAATTTAAAGGTCTTTTTATTTAAATAAAATAGATATGTAGAACTATCATTCTGGTCGATTTCAATTTTTGGTTTCATCAACTTCTTTTTTTTTTACGATATACAAAATTTATTTTTAGTGTTTTAAAGACTTCTGCTTAAAAATAAATTATTCTAGCAACCTTAACACATATCGAAATAATATTCCAAAATTTGAGAAAAAAAATTCTCAAATATGTAGTGCAAAACCATTAACCTGTCCTTGAATACTTTTAAATTTTTTTAGGTCAAATATTTTAAATGTTTTATGAGATAATATTTTTAGGAAATACACCCAAAAGGGGTTTTTACATCATAAATAATTTTTTTCTGCGAGGTACAAACTTTTGTTAAAAAACAACAGGCGTGTTTTTTGGCTTCAGTTGAAAACATTGATCGGGATTTTCTGTTTAGATATATTAATGTTTTGGTTGAAACAATTTTAAATTTTTGCTACTTTTAAAAAAAACGTGGAAAGCAGAAAAACTTTGGGTCGAAAAACATTCTTTGTATTCGGTTATTATAACAATTTAGCGCTCGTTACTGCCTACGTGTTTTAAAAACAAAAATTTAGAACATTAAAAACATATGTTTTAAATTTTTAATGCATAAACTAATTCAAGTAGAATAAAATTTGGTAGTACACAGGTAAATTATCATTTGTTTTAATGATTTATCAATCATCAGTCGTTTGTTTTGCCAATTTCTACGTTTAAAAAAGTAAAAAATGCAGATAAAAAAAATGGGCCAGCAATACATAGAAATTCATATTATTTCCAATAGTTTAAATAAAGAAGATTATGTAGGTTTAAAAAACTTTTAACGATATTTGTTTTTTATGTGGAAAATAAAATATTTTAACTTTTAGAGCTGTTGGAATTATTTTTAATGTGTTCTTTCCTGGGTAAGTGACTTAAATTCGTTTAGCCTTGATTTTGCCCATCGGTTATTATTTTTACTATGTGTAAAATCACAAAATGAACTGCGTATAGAAGGATGACATGGCGAGATATCTACGCATACGTAGTTCATTTTATAATTTTACACATATAGTAAAAATAATAACCGATGGGCGAAATTAAGGCCTGGCCGTATTTTAGTCAGTTACCTAAGCCTATTTGAAAAAAAAATCACAAAATCTCAATATTTCTAGATTTTCGGATTTGTAAAAGTGACATTATGCAAAAATTTATGACTTATTTTTTCAAAAATATATTCATTTTTCTTTGAAACACTTCTGCACCAGATTAAAACCCTAATCCGAAATTCCATAGATTTTTTTCTGCCAATTTTAAGCAAAGTTTATACTGAAAATTATATCTATTGAAATGGTAAAAAAGTTGATTCTAATGCACTATGTTTTATTGTTAAACTGAAAGAACTTTTGTTTTTTTTTTAATTTTCTCATTTGTAGAATTGATCTCGTCATAACAAAAAAAGATTGAGTGTCAAAAGATTGAGTGTCAAAAAAATGTTAATCTTTAAAAAATGATCAAAATAGGGCTTCCTAGGGCACTTTGTATTTGAATAATCTTTTAATACAAAAATTTTCTTAAAAACACCATAAAAAACAGCGTATTTTTAACTTCATTTTTACACCCTGATTGTATATTTTAACAAACAATTTTTTTATATACAATTGTATTAGTGTTTTTGTGACAAAACTAACTGTTTTTACCTTATTTTTGTGAAACATAAAAAGCGAAAATCCCGTCGAAAATTTGTTGGTATTTGAAAAATACTGAATTTAGGTTTCCTGTGGTTATTTTATGCAAATTTCTATTTACAGAACGAAAAGAAAGAATTTTATTGTTCTAAAATTGTTTGTTTTGACAGAAATAAACATAAGCATAACATAACATAGGAAATATTCGCAATATAACATAGAAAATATAACATAGAAAAAACATAACATAGAAAATTCAATTCGCAAATATGGTCTCCATACCTTCTAAAAGATATTGACCTAATTGAAGAAGTTCAAAGAAATTTTACACGAAAACTATTCGCTAGATGTAATCTCCCATCAGGTAGGTCATATCCTGAACTGTTAAAAAGTTTGGGACTTCATGCGCTTGAGATTTGTCGAATTAGGTTTTACTTAGTCACTTACTTTAAAATAATTAACAATCTTAATGATTTAGGTTTTAATAACTTTTTTTAATGGGCTAAATTTCGGGGGAAAAATGATCACTGCAAAATATTGCGTTGGAAGTCTTTAAAGAATAATATGATGTTACATTGTTTCGCTTATCGAGCAGCAAAATTTTGGAGTTCGCTTCCCAATAATGTAGTACAAGCTAAAACGCTACCTAGTTTTAAAAAAATACATTGAATCCCTCAATTTTGATCAGTTCACTAAATTTGACAGACACATGTAAGCAGCCTGTTGGCTCAGTGTGTTCTCTCTTTTTATTCACATCAAATATTTTTAACATGGGTTATTTCTTTCCATATATTTAATTGTAAGGTTATGATTTACATTGTATGTAATTTTTTTTGTTTCAAATGTATTACATTTATGTTTTTTAACCATAATGTTTATTTTATCAAATATATATTTAAATCTTTTTTTATCTACGTTATGTATTAAATTTGTGAATAAAATCATTCTATGGACTAAAGGTAAACCCAACGTGGCTGCAACAGTTGTTCGTTGGACTGAAAAATGCCCCCCATTAAGTAACCACCCAAATCACGAGAATCTGACGTCACTCGTATCAGCCAATTAAAATTCAGAAAATGAAAGATTTGAAGTAGAAATCAACTTCAGATGGTAGTTTAGGAATAATTCATATTTTGTGACATAAAAAAAGAATAGTTGTTTAATGAACACGTGAATACACTGTTGCAGCTACGTTTGGTTTGCCTATAGTTCTAAATAAGGGTTTTGTAGGGGGAAAATTAAAAAAACAGCGAGCGACTAGTACATTTTACGGTTTAAAATATTTCAAATATTTATTGCTGCAAAAATTTCTTAAACACTTTTTACTATTACAAAAGCAAAAGCATTTTTTAGGGATTTTTAGTTTTTTGCGGCTTCGTAGGTACGAGGCTGCTGGGGGCGCTTGGTTCCCTAGTTTTTTAATGTTTCAATTACAGAAAATGATTCTATTTAAAAGTTTGGAATGGAATTTTTAAAATAAATTTTTAAGTTTTAAATAATTTTACAACCAAAACATTAGAAAAAGCCTATGTACGTTGGAAATTAGTTTTAAAGAACAAATTTCAACTTTATTAATTTTGCTAATTCAAAATCATTGTTCACGAAAATACTATTTTAGGGATGATTTCTATCTATTGTAACATTTAATTAAAAAATCAAACTTTATTTAGCATAAACTGATATATTAAAGTACTTCAACATAGAGAAACA
>JASAMX010026927.1:0-56703 GCA_030248175.1 Microlaimidae sp. YZB2_3
GCATTCACATATATGTATTTATTTATGGCGGATATGAATATGACTACGCCGATTGGAGTCCATCATTAGCCGTTTTCCAGATTTTAAAAAGGGAGTCCAAGAAGCTCCATACAAAATGGGCTTTTTTCATTATTTTCACTTTTAATTTTAAGGCTATTTTTCTTTAAATAACGTGTTTTTTGGTTATCAAATAAAAAATATATACTTTTGTGCAGTTTTTAACGTTTATAAATGCGTAAATGCAAAGCATCACATAACAGTGAGAGTAGAGTACTGTAAAAAAAAAGGTATCAGTCCATTTATACAGTGGTTTATTTAATCATGGGAAACAAAACCCATGTACGGACGTTTAACTAATTAAGTAAAAATATAATGAATGAATTATTTTAGTAAAATATGATATTAATTGTAATAAAAGAGTTGATATATAAACATAAGCAAGGAAATATATTTAAAAAGAATATTTAAATTGATTTTTTTTGTTTAAAAAGTTTATTGGTAGAAATTTGCACTGTTATTTTTAATACATTTTTTTAATTTGATTGGCACTAAGTCACTGCAGCGCATTAAATCGCCATCTTATAGAATAAAATAGAATGAAATTTATTTTCCAGCAAGATACAATAAAAAAAATAAAATTTAAATCATTGTGTTACAAGAAAAACAACAAATAGAATAGTAATAATGCAACCCAGTTAAGTTACAATAACAAAAAAAAAGAAAATACATAACATTTAAACATTATTAAACATAATATCACAAAACAAGTCCTGGCTAGCTAGAAAAAAGAAAATGACTAAAGGCTTTAAATTTAAAGCTCTTTTTTTTTAGTCATTTGGCGTTCCAATAGAAGTTTATTTTTGCTGTAAAGACTTTTTAAAATGACACAATGAAGTAGAGCTAACTTGAGCTTCACTAAGCAAGTTCCATTTATCTGTGACTCTATTAAAGAAACAGTATTTCTTACAATTTATTCTGCAGTGTTTAACTTTTATCTTTTTTGAATGCCCCCTGGCTGGATTTTCATTTAATAGAAAATATTTTTCTGGGTATAAGTTTACAAAACCTTTTAATATTTTAAATGTTTCAATCAAATCTATCTTATCTCTACGTTCTTCTAAAGTTTCTAAATTGAGTAAGTTTAATCTATATAATTATATCCATTATCATACAAATCGCATCTTTTGAAAACTCTTTTGGTAAATGTCCTTTGGACTTTTTCTAAAATGTATTTATCTTTTTTCAGGACTAGAATACTCTACGCCTGGATGGACAAAACTTTTATAGGCAGTGAGATAATTTTTTATTGATTGTGATTTGAAACATTTAAAAATTAGATTAATTGGTTTCAAAGCTTTGCTTGCTATTTTCTGACAATATATTGAGACTTTTAAGTTACTGTTTATATATACCCCTAGATCTTTTACTATATTAGTTTTAGGTAATTTCTTATTATTTAAGTAATAATCCGTTTGATTTTCATTTTTTTCATTATTTATGTGCAGAACTTCACTTTTTTTTCTGACAGACTGAGCTGCCAGTCACTAGCCCATTTAGCAATTCTATTTAGATCATCTTGTAATTTGATTGTATTATCTCATATCTCGGAATAACTACAGTATACCTTTACATCATCAGCAAAAAGCATTATTTCTGAATTTTGTACACAGTTAACAATGTCATTTACATAAATCAAAAAAAAAGAAATGATCCTAAAACAGAACCCTGTGGTACCGAGCTGCTAACTGGGTAGGAATCAGAAATAGTATCATTTATTACTATTTCCCTGTTAGTTAAAAATGCTTTATCCATTTTAAGAGCTTTCCAGAAATTCCATATTTATTTAATTTATACAAAAGCTTTTGATGTGACACCGAATCAAAAGCTTTTGCAAAGTCCAAGTATACCACATCAACAGATTATTGTATTTTGTTATTATTATTTTGTAATTAACAGCGGTAGTCCAATCGTTATAACAATCAAGGAGTTGAGTAATTGTTGAGCTTTTATCTTTAAAACCATGCTGAAAATGAGATAATATGTTTACAAAAAAGATAGAAAGCTCACTTTTTACTATTTGTTCCATGATTTTACAACAATAACAAGAAAGTGAAATTGGACGGTAATTATATTTTTCACATTTAGCACATTTTTTATAAACTGGTGTAGTAAGGGCAGTTTTCCAATCATGTGGTAGTTCACTACTGTTAAATGATTTTTGAAAAATTATTGAAAGTGGTTCTGCAATGACTTTAGCCAGACGTTTTAAAAATTGTGCAGGTATACCATCAGGAGTACGTGACAGTTTGTTTGGTAACTTTTTGGGAAATTTAAAACATCTCTGACAGTAAAATTTATGTTTCCAAGTTTGATATTACTTAAAGGTTCAAAATAGGGGAGATTTTTGTCATCTGTAGTAAAAACAGAGCTAAAATATTCTCCAAAAATTTTTACTTTTTGCACATCTTCTGTAGCAAAACTTCCATCATTGCACTTTATAGGAGGAATATTATCTTTGGGTTTAATTTTTTTGTTAATAAATTTATAAAAATGACCAATATTTGGATCTAAGCACTTCTTCTTCCTTATCTGAATTAAATTTTTTAACACTTTTTGTATATTTTTCAGAAATTTTTTTGAAATCTTCTTTAACATTCATGTTATGATGTCTAGTTTTCCACATTTGTTTCTTTTTATTTTGGAGTTTATATATGTAGTTAGGATAGTGACATTTTTTCTTTGTACTTTTTTCATATTTGTTTTTAAAAGGTACATGTAAAACTGTACTTTCTGTAATTATTTTAATAAATTTATTCTATTATTCTTGGGCTTTACTTAATTGTTTAAAGTTATGATCCCAGTTTTGAGATGAAAGAAACAAAGCAATAATTTGATATTAAAGCAATAATTTGATATTTTTTGCGCACAGGCGCGTTATTAAACAAATGCGGGCGCTTCTTTTTAAGCAATAACTGCGCGCGGGCATGTAAAGGCACTATTTAGACAACATCTTTCGAATTCTTTCTTTACTATAGGTTTACTTCCCTTGAGAACAATGGATTTCGATCAGTGTGTTTTGTGTTCATGTAAATGTTAGATTTTTTTCACAAAGCTGTGAAAACGTGCGCTTTTACTTTCTCGTAGGTGCCAGGAAATTACTGATTTTTTTTGCAGTGAACTGTTTACACAGCAAAATTCCCCTTCACGAAATTTTTTCCATTACGCTGGTCATAATTTTGCGCGCATGGAGACCTTGAGACCTCATGAATATTTTGATTTAAGAATATTTAATCAAATAAACAGCACTAAAAAAACATTTTGCATTATATCTTTTAGTTTATAAGATAAGCCAGCGCGCGACGGATCTTTTTTTTTTCTGGACAGAAGACTGGTCGTTTGAGGTCATCAACAAGGCAGAAAACTCGTCTTTTAGCATATATATATATATATATATATATATATATATATATAAACTCATCAAAAATGCTTTTTGAAGATGAAAACAAAAATTTCATTAGTTTTACTGAAACAAAAAGTTTGATGACGAGCAAAATCCCTATAGAAGTTGTGTGAAATCCCTATGACCAAAAATCCCATGAACCAGTGTTAAGTCCACATGATATTGAAAAATTCGTTTGCAAACTAAAATTTGTTTTAAAACTCAATTTTTATCATAAAAACCTTTAAAAAATGTTTTACCTTTTTTAAGCCCAAGCAAAGCCATAAAATTAAGCTAAATTTGACCAACTTACTAAGAGTTAAAATCTGAGGAAAAATTTGCAAACACATTGTATTTATAGGGAATCGATACTAGTTTATCGAGATTATAAAATGTTTATGGAGATTTAAGCCTATGGGGAATTTTTTCATGCTGTTTTTATACGGACCGAAAAATTTTACTTTTTTACTTTTACAGGCGTTTGCTATTCTCAGTAATAGTAATCTTCAGTAATTCTCAGTAATGAGCGATTTTAGAGGCTAACATGAATTACCTCTGCTGATTTTACTGTCGCAGCTGTTTTCTAACCTAAGCTTACACGTTACTAAGCCTAAAAATCCTAAAACGTTCCTAAGCCTAAAAAACCTAAAAAACGACTTTAGACTTCTTCATAAAGCCTAAGCTTACGTGTTCCTAACCCCAAGCAAAGCCTAAAAAAACAAGCTAAAACTTATCAAACAACTGCGTAGCAAAAGCTTAGGTTGTTTTTTGAGTTTTGCTTTGGCATAGGAACACGTAAGCTTATGTTAAGAAACAGCTGCAGAGGTAAAATCTAAGAATCTGAGATCATTACTGAGAATTACTGAAAATTACTATTACTGAGAATAGCAAACCCCGCTGGTATCGGGCAAACTCCCAACTGAGGAAAGTCCCAACGTGGAAAGTCCCAACCAATCGATGAATCTCCCAACAGTTCAAATATTAGAAATACGTTTGCAAAACCGGTGTTAAACACGATAATTTTAAACAACCGAAAATAAATAAATGCATTAAATGAATGATAAATGGAATTATGCAATTTTGTAAACGTACTTTCAAAAATGCAAGTTTCCACCCCAATGAGAATTTTTTTTGATTTTTGGGTTTTGCTTAGGCTTAGGAAAAAAAATAAAGTTTTTACTCTTCAGTTTAAAAAACATCATTAAATACAAATTTACCATAATACAATTTTGCTTGATTTTTAGGTTTTGCTTAGGCTTAGGTACTCAGTTTTTTGAATAAAGAATTTAATGCTATATTTTTATTAATTATAGTGTTAATTGACTAAAAAATAAAATGGTGTTTGTTGCAAACGTATTTTTTGATTCTGTTGGGACTTTCCACAAACTGTTGGGAGATTCCACAGTTGGGAGATTCACCCTTTTTGTTGGGAGATTGCTCGGAACCACGCCGCTTCCGTTTACTCCGTCCATTTGTAAATGTGTCCATAGAGTAAAGAAACTGCGCAGTTTTAAAAAAATTGTGTAGAATTTTAAAAATTTAGTTTAGCAAAACGTATTAGTGCCCTATTTAAATAAAAAGCCGCCATGGTTCAAGTGCGAGGAGTGGCTCCCATGACAGGGAGTAGTCGAACAATGGCTCATATGATGATGACAAACGCTGACAACGTTGAAATCTTGTCGGAAAAGGACGACGACTTAGGTAAAAAAAAACCAAAATTTTCAAATAAACATTACCTTACCTAATTGTCACTGCGACACAAAGACTCACAATCAGTATAAAATCAATGTGATTCTGACTTATAGTTTTTATGCTGTTTGCGTGTTAAAGAATGAAGAGTCGTAATTACGAGCATGGGTGGGCAGCCTCCCGGATTTTTTTCGGAGGGGGGTGGCGGCGGGTGTATACTTGACCCCCGAAATTTAGGGGGGTGTCCCAAAAATTCTTTTCAGTCCAAATTATGTTTGTATTAAACTATAAAAAGTAATACTTAATAACAATTTCCAGCGTTTCTCCCAGAGACATTTTTTTACCGTCCACCTCGTTAAAGTCCATGGAGTGAGCAAGATACGCCGTAGCTTCCAACAACCGATTGTACTCTATTTCTATTACTTCATCCTTTTCTTTCATAATCTTAAAGAGTGTTTAAAAACGTATTTAAAAGGATGAGTGCTTTGGAGAGGATGGGTTAAAAAAATTCAAAAATTCCGGAAATATGGGAAAAACACAAAAAATTCTCAAAATAGATGGTCCCAGTAGTAAAATGCTAATAATAGGGTTTTGCGAAATACCTACCCCTCGCGTTTGCTTGGTTAAAATTTTCAGCTATCCCCCTGTTGTATTCGATTTAATTTTTTTTTTGCAAACTGAAAACACAAAAGAAGCAAAATCTTGGAATTTATGAAAACAATTTGTTTTTAGTAGTAGTAGTTTTTAGTTTTTGCTAACTACTTTAATGGAGATTTTAATTACATTATAATAAATATATTCATTTCTAAACAGAGACGCTCTAACCTTCAGGAGCATCTCTCTTCTGTTTTAAATCATAAATTTTCAATTAGACAGTTGCGGTGTATTTTTTAAGTAAAAAAACTCTAAATGAATGACAACAACAACAGTATAATAAAAACAGACCAGACCAACAGCACTGCTCCCCTGGGGGTTTTAACAGGTGGGTCTGAGGCATTCCCAAAATGGGTGGGGCACGGGAAGAGACAAAATTATTTAGAAACGGGAATGCGGAATAAAACGCAGGGATGCATGCGGGGGAAAAAAGAAAAAAGCAAGAGGTAAAAAAAAAAGACAAACAACACAACAAACGTAAAAAAAAAATAAGGTAAAAATAGTAATAAAATGACTTTAATTGCGTTAACATAAAATAAAAACTGAAAAAAATTGCGATAATACGTAAAAAATGGAGCATTATTTATTAGTTATTTTTTCCATTTAGAACAGGGGGAATTAAAACGGTGAAGAACAGCCATTTATCAAACGGGGGGGGGGGGGGTTTAACCGTGCATAGGTCTGATCTGAAAGACTATAAACAATTTTTTTTAAAAAATGAGCCTAACTGAAAAAACCCATGAAGTGAGCATATTTTTCCACAAAAAAGTTGATTCAGACGTCTAGTAATTTTAATTTATAGGAATAAAATCAATAATTAAAATAAACTTTTTGTATAATTTGTATAAGCTTTTGTATACGCCGCCGTTCCGTTAACGAGATATAATTACTTTAAAAAATTTTCCAGTCCAAATTATGTTTGTATTAAACTATAAAAAGTAATACTTAATAACAATTTCCAGCGTTTCTCCCAGAGACATTTTTTTACCGTCCACCTCGTTAAAGTCCATGGAGTGAGCAAGATACGCCGTAGCTTCCAACAACCGATTGTACTCTATTTCTATTACTTCATCCTTTTCTTTCATAATCTTAAAGAGTGTTTAAAAAAAGTATTTAAAAGGATGAGTGCTTTGGAGAGGATGGGTTAAAAAAATTCAAAAATTCCGGAAATATGGGAAAAACACAAAAAATTCTCAAAATAGATGGTCCCAGCAAAAATATATAATATACCGAAAAATGTGCAACTCCTATATAAAAAAGTACAGAAAAGGTGGCCTTTATAATGAGCCTCTCCATTTAAATGACACTCTCCACTATAATGGCATAGTAGCCATTTTAATTCGGCGAGTTAAAATGGAGAGAAAGCTATTATAATAGCCATTTATTGACTTAATTTCACTTCATATATACTCACAAGTCTAATACTGTCCGGGCCGCACGAGTTTCCCCGTGTTGGTTTAATACTGTCCAACACGCAGAAACTCGTGCGGCCGAATAGTATTAGACTTGTGAGTATATATGAAGTGAAATTAATAATAAATGGCTATTGCATAATAGTTTCTCTCCATTTTTAATTTGGCCTAATTAATGGCTACTATATCATTATAGTGAGAATCTATTTAAATGAGAGTCATAAATGTTTTTTTTTTTTTTTTTTTTTTTTTTTTTTTTTTTTTTATTATATATTTTTGGTCCCAGTAGTAAAATGTATAATAGGGTTTTGCAATACCTACCCTCGCGTTTGCTTGGTTAAAATTTTCAGCTATCCCCCTGTTGTATTCGATTTAATTTTTTTTTTGCAAACTGAAAACACAAAAGAAGCAAAATCTTGGAATTTATGAAAACAATTTGTTTTTAGTAGAATTATAATTTATATCTGAAGTGAAAGCATTAAATATTAACTTACAGGTTTTCCATCAATATCAAACAGTGGACATTTCATTTTAACTTTTCTGGGTTCCATAGCTACTTGTCTTGTCATTACGTTAAGCGGATTCCCACCTGGAATAAAATAGTTTAAAAATTAAACATATTAACTTTATTCATTAAAAAAATAATTGGGAAAAATAATATATTTAATTTTTGATATTAAAATACGACAATCTCGTCAATGCTCTGTCAAAACATAATAACAAGTCAAGATTTAATATTATCAAAAGGTCACCACTTAAGTCCACTTTTTTAATTCAAAGCACCATTATTTTTTTCATTTTGCAAAGGCTTTTTTTTATTTCATCTTTACTACGACAAAAAGTCATAATTAGTAAAACATGCATCTGACTCATAAGATTTAATAGGTATGTAATCAAAAGACCAAAAAAATCACAGGTATAAGTTTTTATGACGATATTGTGTTATTCTGTCATAGTAAGGAAGGACGATTTGTAACATTACCTAAGCCTGTAATGACCATAGCTCCCATGTCGGCAATGTATTCGTCCTTTCTCCATGTTGCAACTCTTCCCCCTACTCTTTTCTAAAACAAAATACACACAAAAACATAATTTATTACAAGGTAAAAATAGGTCTAAAATGGCTTAAAATACATTGAAATAGGCTAAAAACTGCAAAAAATTCGCGATGATGGCGTCATCATAGGTCAAAAATGGCGTCATATTTTTAGGGTACTTTTTCATTTTTTGGCGGGGGGGGGGGGGCAATAAAACGGGGGGGGGCAAATCCTCCAATAAAACGGGGGGGGGCATTTTCAGACCGTGCACAGGTCTGATAATCTGTTTATATATTCTTAGAATTAGATTAGAAATCATATTTTTTTTTTAATAATTACGTAATAATAGAATAGTAATTATATTGTCTTGATTATAAAGTGAAGTATCACAAACTTTTTAATCCATAATCTTATATTTAATTAAAGATAATATACATACATGGGCGTAGCCAGGAGGGTCTAGACCCCCCTTTTGGGTCAGCAAAGGGAAAAATTTGAAGTTAAACCCCCTTTTTTGGGTTGCCAAGGATAAAAACTTGGGGAGTCTAGAACAGTGGCGTGCCCAGAATTTCATTTGGGGGAGCCGTCTGGGGGGGTAAATACGAATCCTGAGGAGGGGTCTGGGGGGCGGGAGCCCCCCAGTAATGGGGGGTCTGGGGGACGAGAGCCCCCCAGCGGAGTCAAGGGGCAGAGCCCCTTGTCAGGGGGGTCTGGGGGGCAAAATGCCCCCTCCCCCCGGGGGAAAAATTTTTAATTTAAGGCGCTAAAATACATAAATTTTATTTCCAGATGATGTTTATTACAAAATTTAAGGTTTTTTTATCCCTTAACATTTAAAACAGGTGTTTAAAACGTTAATAAAAGGTTAATAATGTTTAATTAATGTTTGTTGAATAATAGGAGAAAAAATGAAGTATATGATATAAACAAGGTAATAAACACCCCGCGCGAAGCGCGGAAAATTTTTTTAGCCCTTTTATAACGCTTAGAAATTTTTCTCCGGGAGGCGAATTTGGGGGAGGGGGGTGTGTCCCTGAGTACCCCAAATTTAAGGGGGGTGTCAGCAAAATCCAAATTTTTTTGGGGGGGTATAACCCCCCTGCCCACCTATGGGGTCCCCCAAATTTTGGAGGAGTGTCCGAGATACCCCCAAATTTTAGAGGGGGGTATAGGTGTTTTTTTTGGGGGAGGGACAAAGGGGTCGACACTTCCTAGAGCCAAATTTTTGGACCCCCTACAAAAAATTCAGGCCCCCCCTCTCCCCCCAAAGATCGAGAGCGGTCCGGCCTGACCCTCCCTAGCGAGACTGACCCCCTCCCCTCCCCCCCACCTCCCGACCAATTTGGAAGTTTTTTTTACTGTCAAAAAGACGGTTTTTTAGTTAAAAACAGTGTTTAAATACACTTTTTAGACTTAAATAGGCTGTTTTAGTACATAAAATTCAATATTAGACCTAAAAACACTTAAATTATGGAGTTAAAAAAATTTTGTTACAAAATTGGACCCCCCTGACCCCCCTAAATTTGAAATCTCGCACCCGGGGTCGACCCCCCTAAAAAGCCAGGGAGGCCCGGACCCCCCTAAATATTTTTGGCCTTCCACCGGGGGGTGAACTCCCCCCCTAGCGGACCCGACCAAAAACACCTATGGTTGGTGTCAGCTATAATTAGAATTTTTGGAGGGTAAAACCCCCCCAACCCCCCACTGCCCACCTATGATTACGCATTTACATACGAGTATTTTTAGACGATTTTGACATTCAGATTTATTGTGTCGTGAAAACGACATGACGATTAATTATTACAGACCTGTGCACGGTCTGAAAATGCCCCCCCGTTTTATTGGAGGATTTGCCCCCCCCCGTTTTATTGCCCCCCCCCCGCCAAAAAATGAAAAAGTACCCTAAAATTATTGCGCCATTTTTGACCTATGATGACGCCATCATCGCTAATTTTTTGCAGTTTTTAGCCTATTTCAATGTATTTTAAGCCATTTTAGACCTATTTTTACCTTATTTTCGCTTTTTTGTCCATTTTTTCTCTTTTCCCTTCTTTTTTTTCTCTTTTTTTTCTTTTTTTTTTCTTTCTCCCCTGCTTGCCTCTCCCATTTTATTGCCCCCCTCCGTTTCAAAAAAGTTGCCCCCCGTGCCCTTCCGTTTTGGAATTGCCCCCCCCGTTTTAACCCCGGGGGGGCAGTGCACATGTCTGTTATTACGATGTCTGATTTATTTCTTATTATTTATTACAGCTGCCAGGGCCTGTGCCAGGATTTTCTAAAGGAGGGGGCCAGACTCTAAAAAACTGCCAATGGTATATAAATGCGGTGCAAAGCGCCGCATTTAGCGCCGCACAAACGCGAAGCGTCCGTTTGGGGGTATGGGGATGGGTGCATAGGTGGGCAGAGGGGGAATTGGGGGGTTATACCCTCCAAAAATCCCAATTATATCCGACACCCCCCCCCCTAAAATTTGGGGGTTCCCCGGAAATCCCCCTAAAATTTGGGGGGTCCCAGTCATACATGGGCAAGTTGGTCCGGAGTGGGGGGGGGGTTAAACCCCAAATTAGGGGGGGGGGTTAAAATTCGAAAAACGCAAAATACGCATATCTTTTTTTTCTGGAGTGCAGTTTACCCGTATCAATTTTCGATTTTGAAGGAAAAATAGGTAAAAAACGCTAATTTTAGGTCAAAAAGCCTTTTTTGTTGCATTTTTGAGCTTTTTATTGCTTAAAACATTCATTTTGACCTTAAAACTTAAGTTTGGAGACAGTTAGAAGTCAATTTAAAGACATTTTTTCTTCATTTTTCCATGGGATTAACCTTTTCTTCTCCCCCACTTCTGAGTGGGGGGGGGGTTAAACCCCCCTTCTCAAAATTTGGGGGGGGGGTTAACCCCCCCAACCCCCCCCCCCCCTGTGCCCATGTATGGTCCTAGTACTAAAAACGCTAAAAATGGAATGTTTGAGGTATACCACCAAAAAAATTTTTGGGACACCCCCCCCAAATTTCGGGGGTCGGGTATACCCATAGGTGGGCCGTGGGCAGCCTCTCCGATTTTAGGGGGGTATGGGGGGGGGGGGTCAAAATTTAGGGGGGGGGGGTGTCCGGCAAGGCCCAAATTTTGAGGGGAGGGGGTATACCCAATATTTCGGCGCTGCCTTAAAATGGGCTTAAAACGCGTAAAAAAACGTAAAAAGTTTATTAATGCTTTAAAACCGTGTAAAATTAAAATAAGACCTTATTGCAACTTATAAATTTTATTTTTTAATTCTTTTAATAATAATGCCTTGATATATTCTTATAATTAGATTAAAAATCATAGTTTTTTTAATAATTACGTAATAATAGAATAGTAATATTATTGTCTTGATTATAAAGTCAAGTATCACAAACTTTTTAATCCATAATCTTATATTTAATTAAAGATTTTATGCATACATGGGCTTAGGCAGAGGGGTCTAGACCCCCCTTTTAGATCGGAAAAGGGAAAAATTTGTGGTTAGACCCCCCTTCCTTTTGGGTCGCCAAAGATAAAAATTTGGGGGGTCTAGAACGACCATTTTTAAAAATTTTTCTCGCGCTTCGCTCAGCGTCCCATTGATTTTATAGTCTCCACTTGCAAATTTGTATTACTTTGTTTTGTAATCTTGGTATGACCACGCTAGACCCACCCCATTCTTCATATAATTGCGAAATAATAGCATCGCATGACACTTTCACCACACCAATTCCATCATTGCATTCAAATTTTTATAAGCCATACTAAGTCAAAGCAAGCGAGTCCATTGATTCGATTGAGTTCCCACGACATAAAGAATAAGAAAAGGCATTGTTTCAAAGAACAAACGCATGGAGTAAATATAAAATTAAGTAATGGGTCGTACGTATTGAAAAATCCAGCAAGGTCTCGCTAATTTTGGAAAGCTGATAAAAGATAAAATTGGGTCAACTTTAGATATTAGTCTTAAATTATTAAATTAAACTAAGATTGGTAAAATTTAACATTTTATCTAAAATTTTTTATAAAGGAAAATATGCCTGTGAACCCCCAACCCTCTTGCCGCTGATCATAGGTGGCAGCCTCCCGGATATTGGGGGATATACCCGAGTAACCCCACACCCGAAATTAGGGGGGATGTCCTAAACATTTTTTGAGGTATAGCTTAAATACCTCATTTTTAGCGTTTTTAGTACTGAGACCTCTCAAATTTTAGGGGGGGGGGTGTGTGCGGGGTAAACCCAAATTTTAGGGGACAGGGTATTTACACTAATAAGTATTTTTTGGGTGGTGGTATAACCTCCTTTACCTCCCCCTCCCTGGGAGCGGAATAGATGGAATAGGAACGTGAACTTAATAAACTATATTGTAAAAAATTATTTAAATAAAAAATAATGATGGAAACAAAATAGTTTAAATAAGATTAGCTCTTGAAAATGCGGCGCAGCAAAGCAGATTACCCGGAAGAAAGATGACTGCTCAAGAAATGGCCTGTTTTCCCGACATTGCCAAAGACTGCGAGGCCACTCGGAAAGTCTTTTTGTATCTGAGAAATAAAACGGTACGAAATACCAGATAAAATTTGATTATTACTCCTAATATTAACTGAAATTTAAAATTTTTTATGCGGTAATAATACGATAATATCGGATTTTTTTGTTACTCGCATCATAGGATTCAAAAATAATTTTAAAATAATTTGTGCGCAACAATAAAGTATAAACATTTTTTAACAAAGTTAAAAAGTTAAACACACAAAAACAGCTTATTTTTTTAAAAAAGTTTATCACAAAACATTTTTTAAAAAACACGCTCAATATATATAGATAAATAAATTTTATTAGTTTAAAATTATGTATATAAAAATAAAAATCACTTATTGCACGTATATTAAACAAAATAATGTTTATAATATAGTTTTCTGCATAATAAAACTTAGTTTGTATTTTTTGTGTAAAACTGTAAGCTTACTAAAACAATTTTTTAGCTCCAAATATGGTTCGACAGTTGTGACACTCAGTTAACCTGGGAAAATCTAATTAAAGAACTTCCTAATCCATATAACAGTATGAATTTATTGTTCTGGTGGTAAAAAAAACTTTGTAAGTAGTAATATCCTTTAAAGCTCCGCTCTGGAGCGCAGCTCCGTTTTCAGGAGCTCCAGAGCAATCCCGTAGTTTCGCCTTATTTTGGTACTTATTTCATGATTCATGAATAATTAAAGTAGTGCTTGTGCTTGTGCTAGGGCTTAAAGTAGAGTTTCTAGACACAGCGCACCTGTTACAAATAAATTTTGCCTTTAAAAATGATGAAATTTTAAATAAAAATATAGTGTTTCTTTTAGAAAATAGCGTTTCTATTCAAAATTTAAGGGGTGGGGGAAAGTAGTATCGGTCAAAAACTCTAATGTTTGCACAAAAAGGTGAACTCGTAATTTTTTAAAGCGTACATATTTTTCTAGCAAAGAACGATATTGATATCAATGTCTAGCTAACGTTAAATTCTATACACTAATATATAAATTGACCTAAATGTTAGCGATATATGCTTATCTAAAAAATTTTTCCAGTCCGTATTAATTTTGCACATAATTTATTAATGTGGGAATATTTTTCCTGTTCTGAAATTTTAAATTAAGGTAATTTTTCTATACTGTTAAACATTCGGTTTTCTCAAAACTGAAATATTAAATATTGTAGCCTTCGTCTGTTTTGTTATCCAGTATTTTGTTTATTATATTCATTTATATTTATATTTTGCCTTTTTTGGTTTGGTTTTATGTTATTTTTGGAAAATAAGTCCTAAGTTAAAATGTTTGTATTAGAAACAGGGTTTAAATATTTCAATATATTAAGAAAGTCATGATTTTAATAGTATATTAAGTTTAATTATATTATAGTTTGTAATTTTTTACCAGATGACGCAGATCTAATTCGCCGCATTCACGGTTATCTAGAAAGATATGGTTATATTAACTTTGGGTTTTACACTTTCGTCACACCTCCTGGTAAATATTTATGTATTTATATAAGCGTACGACTTAAAAATGACGTGCATTTACAAAATAGAGTGCACCTTATTGATAGCTGAACCTCTATCACTGAAAGTTAAGTTTAGCCCGCATTTTCACACTGACAAAGCTGTCGTAACCTTTCAGTTAGCCAGATATTCGTTCAGAATTTTTTCCGATCACATAACTTTTATCAGACCTGTGCACTGCGGTGGGGGAGCAATTACAAAATGGGGGAGGGGGGCACAGCTACTAATATTCTTGGGGGCAGGGCATTTCCAGACCGTGCACAGGTCTGCTTTTATTACATGCAAAGTTATTTTTCATTTTAAGGAAAATTTTTTTTAAGCATTTTATCCATTTTAAATATAATAACTGCTAATAAAGTAAAGATTCTAATCGTTTAATGACGGCAGAGTGTGTATAGTATAGTTATAGTGTAACGGGGGGAGGTTAGGGGTTAACCCCCCCAAATTCTGAAAAGGGGGGTTTAACCCCCCACTCAGAAGTGAGGGGGGGGGAGAAAAGGTTAACCCCCCCAATTTTGGAAAAATGAAGAAAAAAATGTCTTTAAAATGAGTTCTAACTGCCTCCAAAATTAAGTTTTGAGGTCAAAATGAATGTTTTAAGCAATAAAAAGTTAAAAAATGCAATAAAAAGGCCTTTTTGACCTAAAATTAGCGGTTTTTACGTATTTTTCCTTCAAAATCGAAAAACGATATGGGTAAAATGCACTCCAGAAAAAAAACGATATGGGTATTTTGCGTTTCTCGGATTTTAACCCCCCCCCCCTAATTTGGGGTTTAACCCCCCACTCCGGACCAACTTGCCCATGTATGGTGTATAGCAGACCTGTGCACGGTCTGGAAATGCCCCCCGTTTTATTGGAGGATTTGCCCCCCCCGTTTTATTGCCCCCCCGCCAAAAAATGAAAAAGTACCCTAAAATTATGACGCCATCATCGCGAATTTTTTGCAATTTAAGCCTATTTCAATGTATTTTAAGCCATTTTAGACCTATTTTTACCTTTTTTTCGCTTTTTTTTGTCCCTTTTTTCCCTTTTCCTTTCTTTTTTTCTGTTTTTTTCTCTTTTTTTTTCTTTCCCCCCTGCTTGCCCCCCCCGTTTTATTGTCTCCCCCCTCCGTTTAAAAAAAGTTGCCCCTCCCCATTTCGGAATTGCCCCCCCCCCCCCCCCGGTTTAACCCCGGGGGGGCAGTGCACAGGTCTGTGTATAGTATAGTATAATTTTCGTTGGTTATAGAAAAAAAACTTCACGCACATAGGAAAAACAATTAAAACATACATGGGGGCGCTGGGATTGGAGGGGGGGGGGTTAACAATCCTCAAATTTTAAAATGGGGGTTTAATCCCCTCCCACTCAGAAATGGGGGGGGGGAAGTTTAACCCCTCCAATTTCGGAAAAATGAAGAAAAATGTCTTTAAAATGAATTCTAAAGGTCAAAATGAGTGTTTTAAGCAATAAAAAGCTCAAAAAGCAATAAAAAGGGCTTTTTACCGTAAATTAGTGTTTTTCATCTATTTTCCCTTCAAAATCAAAAACCAACGAAATGGGTAAAATGCACTCGAAAAAAAAAACGATATGGGTAAAATGAGTTTCTCGGATTTTTTTCACCCCCTTCCTCCACTTCGGACCAGCTAGTTAGTTAGCATAGCCAGTTTTCCCTCAGGTGATTTCCTCCAGAAATGCTTCTGCCTTTGCGGGTTGAAGCCATGGGTCTTCTACTCGCTTGCCCAACAAACAAGCTTTCGGACTAGCTTGCTTACGTATGATAAAAACCTTTATTTTTACGCGAATACCAACTGCGGTAAATAGTATAGCGTATTTATTTCACACGAAGCAGAATACGTTAGTTCGATATTACTCGACACTGCGCAACCAATTACTATACATACGAATACCATCAAACGATAATATTATTTCAGACCTGTGCACTTCCCCCTCCGGGTTTTATTGGGGGGGGGGCAATTTCAAAACGGGGGGGGGGGCCCGGGAGGCAACTTTTTGGAAAAGGGGGAGGCAAGCAGGGGAAAAAGAAAAAAAGAGAAGAAAGAAGGGAACAGGGAAAAAAGGGACAAAAAAAGCTAAAATAAGGTAAAAATAGGTCTAAAATGGCTTAAAATACATTGAAATAGACTAAAACTGCAAAAAATTCGCGATGATGGCGTCATCATATGTTAAAAATGGCGTCATAATTTTAAGGTACTTTTTCATTTTTCGGCGGGGGGGGCAATTAAAAGGGAGTGGGGGGGGCAAATGATTCAATAAAGCGGGGGAGGGGGCGTTTCCAGACCGTGCACAGGTCTGTTATTTAGCGTGTCACAGTCGGGAGTTAATCTCGAGACCTTTAGTATGCAAGAAGAAAGTTCTGTTACTGCATTGTTATAATAATATTATTACAAAAATGATGTTTAGTTAATAAAAAACTCACAGCGATCGTTCTTGGAGCTGGGATAGCCGGATTAGCTGCAGCCAGACAGTTGGAAAGCTTTGGTTTTAATGTCACAATTGTTGAAGCCAGAGTAAGGCGTTAAAATGAATCATGTTTTTGCATTTTTTATATTTATCTACATAAATGAACACAGTCAAAAAGCTAGGGGAGGTGTTTACCCCGGGTAAACGACCTTTCAAAATTTAGGGCGGGGGGGGGGTCGAACCCCTCCTAGCTTTCTAGGGGGGTCGACCCGGGGTGAAAGATTTTGAAACCTAGAGGGGGGTCAAGTGGGGTCCAATTTTTGAAACAAATACTTTTAAACCATTAAATGTTTAATAATAGTTTTTTTTATAAGATAATACTACATTTTATTGAATAAAAAGCGATATTTAGGTGTAAAAAGAGTGTACAAACATGAATTTGTGTTAAAAATTCATGTTTTTGGAAGTAATTTTGTATAAAAAAAGTACTTAACATTTTCTGGAGAGGGAAGGGGGGGGGGGTCAGATTTTAAAATTTAGAGGGGGGTCAGGGGTAAAAAAATTCGAAAATTTGGGGGAGGCCCCCTGGATTTTTTTCTAGGGGGCCCCCAAAATTTCGAGGCTAGGGGGGTGGACCCCACCCTACCCCCCTTGTTCATCTGTATTTATCTACTACCTATATTTTTGTATTTTCGCATTTTTTGAAGTTTTGCGAGTTGCATTAGGCGTGTTTTGGCCTTAAATTGTTGCTGTCCCCTTAAGTAAAAATTTTATTTGATGATTTTGTGGTTTTACTGTCTAATGAAAAGGAATAAGAGGTATCTTAAAATATTTTAAAAGTTTTTGAGACACTCAGGCTGTCGATTGTACACAATATTTTATAAACAGGCCCAATAGCAATAGTTTATTTTTCTCTGGAAAAATAAAAAAGGCTTATATGACATAACATTTATGACATAACAAAATGACTTTTATGACATAACATAATACCGGAAAATCAGGACTTCTATAAAGATTTTTTCTTGCATATAGTACGTAATTGATAATATTTAATTTAAACTCAATTTTTCTAAAGGCTTTTTGACTTTACGATTGATTTATGTGGTCATTTTTCGTTGTGTATTATTAATAAAACAAAAATATAAAGAGAGTTAGACGAGATTATTTTAATTATAATTCATATGTATTCAGACCTTGCACGGTCTGGGAATGCCCCCCTCCCCCCCGCTTTACTAGAGGATTTGCCCCCCGTTTTATTGCTCCCCCCGCCCAAAAATGAAGAAGTACCCTAAAATTATGGCGCCATTTTTGACCTATAATGACGTCATCATCGCGAAATTTTTGCAGTTTTTAGCCTATTTCAATCTATTTTAAGCCATTTGAGACCTATTATTACCTTATTTTCGCTTTTTTGTCACTTTTGTCTCTTTTTTTTCTTCTTTTTCTCTTTTTTTCTCTTTTTTTTTTCTTTCTCCCTTGCTTGCCCCCCCCCCCGTTTTAAAAAAGTTGCCCCCCATTCCCGCCCCCCCCCTCCGTTTTGGAATTGCCCCCCCCCCACCGATAAAACCCTGTTGGGGCAGTACACAGGTCTGTGTATATAATAAAGGTTTTCAGACCTGTGCACGGTCTGAAAATGCCCCCCCGTTTTATTGCCCCCCCCCGCCAAAAAATGAAAAAGTACCCTAAAAATATGACGCCATTTTTGACCTATGATGACGCCATCATCGCGAATTTTTTGCAGTTTTTAGCCTATTTCAATGTATTTTAAGCCATTTTAGACCTATTTTTACCTTGTAATAAATTATGTTTTTGTGTGTAGTTTGTTTTTAGAAAAGAGTAGGGGGAAGAGTTGCAACATGGAGAAAGGACGAATACATTGCCGACATGGGAGCTATGGTCATTACAGGCTTAGGTAATGTTACAAATCGTCCTTCCTTACTATGACAGAATAACACAATATCGTCATAAAAACTTATACCTGTGATTTTTTTGGTCTTTTGATTACATACCTATTAAATCTTATGAGTCAGATGCATGTTTTACTAATTATGACTTTTTGTCGTAGTAAAGATGAAATAAAAAAAAGCCTTTGCAAAATGAAAAAAATAATGGTGCTTTGAATTAAAAAAGTGGACTTAAGTGGTGACCTTTTGATAATATTAAATCTTGACTTGTTATTATGTTTTGACAGAGCATTGACGAGATTGTCGTATTTTAATATCAAAAATTAAATATATTATTTTTCCCAATTATTTTTTTAATGAATAAAGTTAATATGTTTAATTTTTAAACTATTTTATTCCAGGTGGGAATCCGCTTAACGTAATGACAAGACAAGTAGCTATGGAACCCAGAAAAGTTAAAATGAAATGTCCACTGTTTGATATTGATGGAAAACCTGTAAGTTAATATTTAATGCTTTCACTTCAGATATAAATTATAATTCTACTAAAAACAAATTGTTTTCATAAATTCCAAGATTTTGCTTCTTTTGTGTTTTCAGTTTGCAAAAAAAAAATTAAATCGAATACAACAGGGGGATAGCTGAAAATTTTAACCAAGCAAACGCGAGGGGTAGGTATTTCGCAAAACCCTATTATTAGCATTTTACTACTGGGACCATCTATTTTGAGAATTTTTTGTGTTTTTCCCATATTTCCGGAATTTTTGAATTTTTTTAACCCATCCTCTCCAAAGCACTCATCCTTTTAAATACTTTTTTTAAACACTCTTTAAGATTATGAAAGAAAAGGATGAAGTAATAGAAATAGAGTACAATCGGTTGTTGGAAGCTACGGCGTATCTTGCTCACTCCATGGACTTTAACGAGGTGGACGGTAAAAAAATGTCTCTGGGAGAAACGCTGGAAATTGTTATTAAGTATTACTTTTTATAGTTTAATACAAACATAATTTGGACTGGAAAATTTTTTAAAGTAATTATATCTCGTTAACGGAACGGCGGCGTATACAAAAGCTTATACAAATTATACAAAAAGTTTATTTTAATTATTGATTTTATTCCTATAAATTAAAATTACTAGACGTCTGAATCAACTTTTTTGTGGAAAAATATGCTCACTTCATGGGTTTTTTCAGTTAGGCTCATTTTTTAAAAAAAATTGTTTATAGTCTTTCAGATCAGACCTATGCACGGTTCAACCCCCCCCCCCCCGTTTGATAAATGGCTGTTCTTCACCGTTTTAATTCCCCCTGTTCTAAATGGAAAAAATAACTAATAAATAATGCTCCATTTTTTACGTATTATCGCAATTTTTTTCAGTTTTTATTTTATGTTAACGCAATTAAAGTCATTTTATTACTATTTTTACCTTATTTTTTTTTTACCTTTTTTGTGTTTTTTCTCTTTTTTTTACCTCTTGCTTTTTTCTTTTTTCCCCCGCATGCATCCCTGCGTTTTATTCCGCATTCCCGTTTCTAAATAATTTTGTCTCTTCCCGTGCCCCACCCATTTTGGGAATGCCTCAGACCCACCTGTTAAAACCCCCAGGGGAGCAGTGCTGTTGGTCTGGTCTGTTTTTATTATACTGTTGTTGTTGTCATTCATTTAGAGTTTTTTTACTTAAAAAATACACCGCAACTGTCTAATTGAAAATTTATGATTTAAAACAGAAGAGAGATGCTCCTGAAGGTTAGAGCGTCTCTGTTTAGAAATGAATATATTTATTATAATGTAATTAAAATCTCCATTAAAGTAGTTAGCAAAGTAGGTTTTAAAATACTAGAAGTAAATTTTATCTAAATGTAGCGGTTTTATAAACTTTCGAGGAAAATAGTAAAAAAAACAACAAATAAGTTTGCTCCCAGTAAAGTAAAAAATTTTATATTTGTATTGGTGTTATTTCATTGGGTCGTAGGTAGTATATTTCTGCCGTAATAACAGTAAATTTATTATAGACAGCAGGAAAAACAGCTAAAGGAAAAACGGCTAGAATATTGGAAAACGATCGTTGAGGTTCAAGAAAGAATAAAGAACATTCAAACTGAGGTTCTAGTTTATAATTTTTTCACAAAACAATATTGGTTTGCGTGTTCAAAAGTTAAGTTTAGTGTAAAGTTTAAAATAATCTTATTCTTTTACTATGATTTATTTAAAGTTTTTAAATGATTTATTAACTTAAAAAAATTTTAAAAAAAATTCAAATTCTTAAGTAACATTTTAACGCTTATAAGATTATTTTTCCCAACTTTTCCAGTGTTCTTACATTAAATAAAAAAGGTATTGATCCTCCCCTTCTTCCTCAGTCCAAAACTCCAGTGAAGTTACTCGCTTATAGGGAGAAGGTTAAAAATGTTCATGGGCGCGCGCACGGGGGGAAGGGTAAAAGGGTTAACCCTTCAAATTCTGAGAATGGGGCCTTAACCCCCTTCCCCTTTTCCCTGGAGTGGGGAGAGGGGAGGAAAAACCTACCGATTTTAGAAAATAGAAGAAAAAACTGTCATCAAATTGACTTCTAAGTACCTTTTTAATAAAAATCACTTAAACAATTATATTATTTGCACATCGTTAGAGGTGTGGAAAGCCGGTAGTATTGTGCGCGTCTTTTAACAAAAAATCTCGCTGATTAGCTGATGAGCCGGTTGCGGTTATTTCCTTCAAACGGCGACCGAAAATTGTTATTTAAATTATGTATTGTTTTTATATTATTTATTTATATAAATTTATTGTTTATTTGATTTTTTTAGATGGGTAAAATGAGAGAACGGGTTCGTCGCCTCAGTGACGAGTACAAGAAGGTGGAAAGTGAAAACCGAGCCGATCCAGGGTCAGAAGACGGAGTCCTTCAGGAATTCCTCGCCCGGGCCAAGCGGAGGGATTTGGAGGCCGCGTGCAAAGTAAGGGAAATAAATAGGCAGTAAATAGAATAACCCCCCCCATTTGTCAAGGGGTAGGGGGGGCGCCCCCCCCCTCGGCCTCTGGCCTTCCCCCCCCCTGGCCCTTGACCCCTCCCCCCCCCCCCCCCCCCCCCACCCCCCCCCCCCCCCCACCCCCACCCAAAAAAACCCCCCCCCCCCCCCCCCCAACACCCCGGCCCCCCCCCGCCAAACCCCCCCACCCCCGGGTGGACCCCCCCCCCGCCGCGGCGGATGACCCCCCCCCCCACACTTCTGAGTTGGGGGGGGGTTAAACCCCCTTCTTAAAGTTTGAGGGGTTCACCCTCCAACCCCCCCCGTGCCCATGTATGGGTTATACCCCCCTCACAAAAAAAAATTGGGTGGGGTTAGTTAACCCCCCCAACCCCCCGTGCAAATGTATGCCTTCAAATAACCCATTTTTAGCGTTTTTAGTACTGGGATTCTTCAATTTTAGGGGTGTCCAGAGTACCCCCTCATTTTTAGTACCCACCGCCGTATCCAGGATTTTATTTGAGGGGGATATACTTAAAGGGAAAAATACGTGCCCCAAGGGGGTCTGAGGGGCCATAGCCAAGGGTGTAGGAAAAGCTTATTTAGAGTATCTCACAAAAGGCGACTGGTCGGGGGCCGGCGGAACTCCCCCCTTTAACTAAGGGGGGTCCGGGGGGCGCCAGCCTCCCAGGAAAATTTGTTTGAAAGCACGTCAAAAACTACTATTGGAAACCTTTTTGAAAATTTTAAATTCGATAACTTGACAGGATGAAATTAACTCTGAAGGGGTCTGGTCTGGGCTGGAACCCTCCAGCAGGGTTAAGGAGTAGTGACTTTTGTTAAGGGTTCAAGGGAGGAGGCAGAATGCCCTTCTGAAATTTTTTTTTTATTTGAGGCACCTAAAAACACTTCAAAAATTGATTTAGTTACAAAATATTTTAAAAAATGCAAGGTATAAAATTGAAGAAAATTTTAATAAATTAATTTATAGATTGTTTATCCATTTAAAGCGTGATTTTATCACTTTAAATTACAAATAATTATGTAATTTTTTTAAATATGTAAAATCGTTGATAAATTTTAATTTATTATTTAAAGTAGTTAAACATGTATATGCGTGGAAAGCGGAAAGCCATAGAGCATTTAAACTTCCCGCGTAGCCGGATAATTTTGGGTTTTTGACTGTTTATATACTTTTAAAATGCATCAGGAATGTTTCTCAACTAATATTAAAACAATTTTTGTCTTCTAAAATTAAAAAAAGAATGTAATCTCCCCTTACAAAAAAATCTAACTTCGCTGTATTTGGGGGGGGGGTGGCTGCCTTCATCTTAAGCACGTCATTACTAGCAGGACTATGGTAATTGTAAATAATGGTTGAGGAAGAAAATGCAATGAATATTTTTTAACTGGATGTAGAAATGTGATATACGAAGAAGAGGCCTGACTTTTGCCTACAGATATTATCATTTACTCGCCGATTGAGTAAAATCTAGAAATTAGTACCTATGATATTATGAAGAACAATGTCTTCGAAGCAGAAAATTTTTGATTTTTTTTGTGTTTTTATGCATTAATTATGTCGCAGGAAAATTCTAATGGGAAATTAATTTTCATTTTTTTTTGTAAAAACCAAAAAACCAAAAGGGGGGACGCTTACAAAATTTTTTGCTTCCTCCGAATTTGAGGGGGGAATATATTTCCCCCCTGGATACGGCCCTGGTACCTAGTGTCCGGGGTACTCCCTATTTAAGGGGGGGGGTGTCGGCAGTAATCGATATTCTTAGAAAAGTAAAAGTATAACCCCCTGCCCATCTATGACTGAATCTCCGGTTTGGTGTCTCCCCCGCTCGAAAAAATAAGAACACTAAAAAATTAGACTGTTTTTGACCTAGTTTAACAGTTTTTGGCCTTTGGTTTGTGAAATCTTGCGATTTATGGCTATTTTTACGCTATTTTGTTTTTCTTTTTTGCTCTTTGCTTCCTGCAGCTGCATTCACCATTTATCAAAATCTGCCTTTATCGTCCTCCCGGTTTTTTAAAAGTTTCTTTCTCGCTTAAACCCCAGGGGCCGATTTCATAAAAACGTTCTTAAATTTTTATTTTACAAAGCTCCGCCTATTTTTTGTAAATTACATGATAGAGGATATACAACACGGCGAATATTTATCGGTCAGCGGAGATGAAATGACGTGGCTGCGACCAATCAGCGCAGAGCAGTGCGTGGAGACAGGGACGTAGCCAGAGTTTCTTTTTTTGGGGGGGGCGGATTTTAGTACAAAAAAAAATTTCGGGGGGGGGGCTCTGCCTCCCCCCCCTCCCGAAATTTGCGGGGGCGGGGCGGAGCTCCCCCTTAATTTTTGAAAACGTTAAAAAAGCAGGGATAAACGTAGATAAAGCTGTATAATACACTGTTTTTGGCCTAATAACGTATTATCTAATGTTTTTAGCGGTAAAAACATGTTTTCTTAGTTAAAAATTACATAAGCACACATTGGCAGAGCCTGGATTTTACAAAAAAAGGAATTTAGAGACGTTAGTTTCAGACCCCTTGGCTAAACCCACATTGTAAACCAAAGCACATGAGCAGCATCTCGGCTCCATGTTTTCTGGGGTACCTACCTATATGAAAAAATCCGAGCCAATGCTATAGGCGGCAGGAAAATTTAGGAGGGAGGAGGTACATAAATCAAACAATATGATTGTTTGTTTTTCTTTCTGTGTAGTACTTATTACTTATAAAAATTATTGTACTAACTTTGAAATAACATTAGCATCAGGCAACATAAATAACGAGGTATATATGTATGTATACTGTAGAAAGTGACCGCTGAGCAAAGCGAAGCGGAACAAATTTTTGGTTTTGGGGGTCCATTGGGGTACTAAAATTATTTTAAAGTTTGGCGCCGAGCGATTAGCGAGGCGCTAGAAAATTTTGAATTTTTAGCCTCTGAAAACCCCCAAATTTTACTATCTGGCGACCATTTCGGGGGGGGGGGGGGGGGGCGGGCCGCCCCCCCCTCCCAACCACTATCCTTATTTTTCCTCCTGTCCGACCGTTTTGGGGGGGGGGGGGGCGGCCGCCCACCCCACCCCCCGCCCCCTGGCTACGTCCCTGCGTGGAGATGCTCCCGTGGATTTTAAGTCGAAAAACCTTTATCGTGTATTTTACAAAAAATATGCGGAGAATTGTAAAATGAGAATTTACAAAGGTTTTTTTGAAACAGGCGTCCCCGGAGAGGAAGGATCTTCACAAGTCTGTATGATCTTATTTTTGGGTTTTTCTTGGCGAAGGGTTATCAAATTACATTTTGAATTTAGTGGTGTGTTTTTAAAAATTGTCGAAACCACCGCAACAATTAAAACCTAATTAGTGTTTGTTGGATAAAATTAACTCCATTTTATTTGATGACTGCATTTTTTTGTGTATTTAAGCTGAAAGTTATTCTGTTAAAATTTATTATAAACAAGTTTTAGGCGTACGACGACTTGGACAAAGGACGACAAAGCCTGCTTTCAACTTTTAATGAATTGAAAACCGAAGTACCAAGGTATTTTTTTATTTATAGTTTTTGTAGTGGTCTTTTGATTGCAAATGTTTTATGTTGCCCCTCTTAGTATATTTTAGAATAATGCACAAAAGAAAAAAATTATATATACGTACTTTCCAGATCGTATATGAGTAGGTTAGCGTCTCCACTTCATTGGTTAAATTAGTTAGATAAAAAAATTTCCATAGTACGGTTCTACAGGAGATTTGACCATGATACATTTTAATTTGATAGTTTGTTCCTTAAGAGTGCCAATAATTCTTTATTTTTAATTTTTTTCTTATGTATATTTAATCAAAGATTATTTTTTGGCTCACAAGTGTTGTTATAGTGACGTTTATCTGAACGCCTTCGACCGACGAATTTTGGACTGGCACATTGCCAACCTAGAATTCGCCAACGCCACCAGTCTGGACAACTTATCGCTGAAACACTGGGACCAAGACGACGAGTTTGAATTTTCCGGAAGTCACCTGAGTTGTAAGTCTCTTTAATAATCTTACGCTTTGTGACTGAAGACACGTTTTAGGATACTTGAGTATGGATTACTAACTAAGGCCAAAAATTCATATATTAAGGGCAGTGGCATGCCCAGGATTTCATTTGGGGGGGGGGTGTTCTGGGGGGCAATACTAACCCTGAAGGGGAGTCTGGAGGGCGGCAGCCCCTGATATGGGTGGCCTGGGGGCCGAGAGCACCCCAGCGGGGTCAAGGGGCAGAGACCCTTGTCAGGGGGGTCCGGGGGGCAGAATGCCCGCCCGGGGGAAAAATTTTTAATTTAAGGCACTAAAATACACTATAAAAATTTTAATTCCAGATAATACTTATTACAAATTTTAAGGTTTTTTATACCCACACTTTTAAAACATGTGTTTAAAATTTTAATTAAAGTATAATAGTGTTTATAGTAGTTTTATTAAACTGTATACCCTAACTACTGAACGGGATAATCGATTTGTAATCGAAAAACGAAGATAAATTGTCAACTTAAACTACCCGCGTAGCGGGGAAATTTTGCTTTTTTGACTATTAATATGTTTTTAGAAGGCATCAAGAAAGTTTCTGTATTAATATTAAAGAAAAATTTTTTCTCTCCCAAAATTTAAAAAACGTAAGGGTCCCCCTCACAAACAAATCCGGCTTCGCCGGATTTCGGGAGGGGGGGGGGGGGCGGCCGCCCCCCCCGCCCCCCCTGGGCACGCCACTGATTAAGGGAAAATATCACGCATGATGATGCACTTTTGATTTTCATAATGTGTATTAATCTTATTGCTATTATATTTTCGAAGAATCAAAATTGCCAGAAGAGATTTTAACCCGTTCCCGTGAAGGCCTTTTCCCCCGCTACAACCGTTAAACTTTCGTACGATAAAGGTAAAACATTCGTCTCCGGTGGCGTTTTCGTATGACAAATGTCGTACGCAAGCCTTACCGCGGTAAGCTCTTGGCATGACCTAGGTTTTACTTCCGTCATACATATTTTTTTGTGCGCGAATAGTGCCCAGTGAGCGAGCAAAATTGAAATGGTTAAAGCTGTACGGTAGCAATATGCAAATTTTTTCATCATGAAATATCCTACGTAATACACTGTATCCGTGACAAAAATCTGCATATTGCTACCGTACCGCTTTAACCATTTTAATTTGCTCGCTCACTGGGCACCACTCGCGCAAAAAATTAGGTATGACGGAAGTATGATATAAAGGCGCACGAACGTTTCTCGGTTGTAACCGAGGAAAAGGCAAATTACAGGAACGGGTTAGTTTGATTTGATTGTATTTTAACGATGATTGTTCAATATCCATCCATCAATATTTTCAGTAATAATTTTTATGTTTTCACCAATTCACATTATATATCAGTTAGTGAACGGTAATTAATTGTCTTAATTTTGGACAGCGATTGTGATTATGGTCATAAGCAAACTATTATGACCAAGCAATACTGGATTGTGTGGTTCCTGGGATAATAAAAAAAGGGACTGGCCATCCTTTTAAAAACCAATTATAACAGAGGGCAAACAAATGGGGAAAAACTAATTAGAAACTAAAATGGTGAGTATTTTGCCAATCCCGTTGTTGGCAAATTTAACAAAAAAAACAAACTTTCAAAATTTTTTGGAATTGGTAGAGAGGAGTAGAGGTTGGGGGGTAAGAGTAGGAGTTATAAGATACTCCAAAAATAAGCTTTTTAGAGGGGGAGGGAGAATATCTCGTACACCACTTTCCACCCATCAGGCACCTATGATTCCATTATTGCGATGTATTAAAGTTCGATGCCTTATAAAACGAGTAATATTATAATTTTAGCTGGTGGTACCATTCAAAACATCAGTTGTATTGTAAAGTGTATGGAGGTATGGAAATAACTTGGCCCATCTATACCTCATATCAGAGTTTTATTGTCCGATTTTCGGTCAAAAAGTTGAATAGCTAATCGTTTCCTATTCGTTCTGCCTAAAAGCTTTACTCATGAAGTCTCGCATACAAAACTGTTACTGTATTAGTTCTTAAATTTGTTCATTCCTTTTTGTTGTAATTACTTATTATGATTATTTTGCCCTCCGATTTAAGTGTCTTAACACTGCACAATTTATCAGGGATATGTTTAACTTAGTACAAAAAGCGTACATTTTTCATACTAACAAACGTAAATTTTTCAGTTTCAGTGTGGGAACACACTGTATACTAAAATATTCAAACACAATTTTGAAAATTATAATTATATTTGCAAAATTATTCTCATTTACATCTTTAATTTCTAATTTTACTGTTATCACATTTTATTATTATTTTTAGTCAAATTTTTGTCAATTAGATTATGGTGGTAGGAAATTTATATCTATTTTAAACTTTATTGCAACATTTTTATTCGTTGGTTTTGTACTTACAGTAACAAAATTGTACTAACTTTTTACAGACATTAGCAAATTTTTTAATAAATTTTAATTGACCATGTTTTCATTTTTTTGCATGAATTTTAAAAAAGTGAAATACCTGGAGATAAAATACAATACAATTGCAGACCTGTGCACGGTCTGAAAATGCCCCCCGCTTTATTGAAGGATTTCCCCCCCCCCCCCGCCAAAAAATAAAAAAGTGTCCTAAAATTATGACGCTATTTTTGACCTATGATGACGCCATCATCGCGAATTTTTTGCAGTTTTTAGCAGATTGTAATGTATTTTAAGCCACTTTAGAGCTATTTTTACCTTATTTTCGCTTTTTTGTCCCTTTTTTTCCTTTTCCTATCTTTTTTTCTCTTTTTTTTTTTGTTTCTCCCCTGCTTGCCCCCTCCCCGTTTTATTGCCCCCCCCCCGTTTAAAAAAAATTCCCTCCCCCCGCGTTTTGGAATTCCCCCCAAATAAAACCCCGGGGGGGGGCAGTGCACAGGTCTGCATCTAAATGTGACAAAGTGATTTGTAACATCTGAAAAATTTGTGGATATCTTCTTCTATAAATTACTTTAATCTTTACACTAAAACCTTTTTACTGGTGAAGATTTCATATTCGATGATGTTTTTGGTGTGCAAAGTAATAAAACTGTTAGGCATCACTATTTCAAAAAAATTTATAGGTTACTTACTTTAATATTTAGATAACTTATGTTTAATTGATTAAATGATGAAACTTTTAACAAAATTATGGTATATTTGTGTTGGATTTTTTATTTTATTTACATAACTGTTTTTGATAGAGCTTTTTCGACAGTTTTGACCTTAAGTTTTCAATCTGAATAATAATATTTTTTTGTTTTTCTATTTCCATTTCTGGCACCGAGCACCGCACCAACTTATTTGTATTTTATTTATATTATGATGAGGCGTGCTTTTGAAAATAGAATATGGTAATCAGACCTGTGCACTGCCCCCCCCCCGGGGTTATTACGGGGGGGGGGGCAATTACAAAATGGGGGGGGCAAATTTTTTTAAAGGGGGGGGCAATAAAACGGGGGGGGGGGCAAGCAGGGGGAAAGAAAAAAAAAGAGAAAAAAAGGAGAAAAAAAGAGAAAAAAAGAAGGGAAAAGGGAAAAAAGGGACAAAAAAAGCGGAAATAAGGTAAAAATAGGTCTAAAATGGCTTAAAATACATTGAAATAGGCTAAAAACTGCAAAAATTCTCGATGATGGCGTCATCATAGGTCAAAAATGGCGTCATATTTTTAGGGTACTTTTTCATTTTTTGGCGGGGGGGGCAATAAAACGGGAAGGGGGGGGGCAAATCCTCCAATAAAACGGGGGGGCATTTTCAGACCGTGCACAGGTCTGGGTAATCCAACCTGGTCCTTCATGTAGAACTTTAAAGAAACAAACTCGTAAACCCGTTTGGGCTTAAAAAAGCAGAGGGTTACTAAAATATTAAATATGAGAATTTGGGATTATCTCACCATCTTCTAACCACAAACGGTTTGTTGATTTTTTCACCTTTCTGTAAAATTAAAATGGATTTCTGCTTTCGTGTAGACAACAACAAACCAAAGAAGCATTCACAAATTATATTGGTATAGATATCTTTCGGAACTCATTTTTAACCCGTTGGGATTGTTTTCGCTGTAAATTCGCACAAGGTATTCCGCACCAGTGCTGCTCAGTGTTAAACTTCGTGACGATTGCGAAGCGGACGCAGACTTTAACACTGAGCAGCAGTGGTGCGGAATACCTTCCACGAATTTGCAGCTTTTGAACAAAAAAATTCCAAGGGGTTAATGTTGAACATATCCTGCTTAAATAAGATATCTTGTTAAGCTGTATCTTTTAGTGGCTTGGCCAAGATTTCATTTCGGGGGAGGCGGTCTGGGGGGGTAGGAAAATTGCCGTCGAAACGGCGCGACGCGCCGCCTCCTGCGCCGCGTAGCTGCGCTAGCCGACGCGAAGCGTCGGCCGGGGGGTCTGGGGGTGTCCCCTCAGCCACCAGAGGCGAAATTTTATTAGAAATAATGTACTAAAAACTGTTTAAAAGTCGTCGCCTTGTGATCGCGTGCACATACATTTTAATTTTGTTTTTTTACCTAATTTCTTTGCAATTTTGTCTAATCTTCAAAATTAATCTGGTAATAAAGTGGTTTATAACAAAACTATCTATTGCCTCATGTTTTAAAATTTTGCGCATGAGTATGGTTGAATGAAGTCATAATAACAAAAAATATTATTGATAATATAGAAATTTAACCTTCCCGCGTAGCGGAAAAAAATTTTAAAGAAAAAAATTGTTCTCCCAAAATTCAAAAAAACGAAAAAATCCGGCTGCGCGGTTTTTCGGGGGGGGGGCGCACGCCCCCCCACCCCTCCCCCTTCTGGCTACGCCACCATAGGTGTTTTGGGGGGGGGGGTGACAGAGGGGTGCACCCCCCCCCCTAGAGCCAAAATTTTGGACCCCCCCCCCCTAGAAAAAATTCAGGGGGCCCCCCCTTCCCCCCCAAAGCTCGAGAGCGGTCCGGCCTGACTCCCCCTAGCGAGGCTGACACCCCTCCCCCCCTCCCGACCAATTTGGAAGTATATTTTTTATTTACTGTCAAAAACACGGGTTTTTAGTTAAAAACAGTGTTTAAATACACTTTTTAGGCCTAAATAGGCTGTTTTAACACATAAAATTCAATATTAGACCTAAAAACACTTAAATTATTGAGTTAAAAAAATTTTGCTAAAAAATTGGTCCCCTCTGACCCCCCCCCCCCCTAACTTTGAAATCTCGCACCCGGGGACCCCCCCCCATAAAACGCCAGGGGGTTCCGGACCCCCCTGGACACCCCCCCTAAAAAATTTTGGCCTTCCACCCTGGGGTGGACCCCCCCCCTAGCGGACCCGACCAAAAACACCTATGTACGCCACTAGTAGCCTTGATTTAGAGAAGCACCGTCTGTTAAATTAAATTCATAGGTTTTTTGTTAAAGGAATTGTCCGTTTTATCTAGCCGTTATATAAACTGATTTGCGTCAGTTTCATTTCATAATAACATATTGTTTGCATTTATACAATTGATTTATTTTGGTTTTGACTTCTTTTAAAGTTTCCAATAAATAAAATTCGCTTATGAATAAATAACTCGGTGTCTTTTAATTTTTATTGCAGCTCATCTTCTAATTTGTATACCGTATATTGACTTAAGACCTACCTACGTATGTAATGTATTAGTATTTGAATTATCAATTTCGCTAAAATGTATTTTGTCGTAATCAGATAAATACTTTAGTAGTTACATAGGTATCTAAAATAATCATAACATACCTTTTTCTCAAATCTGTCCTTAATCATATTATGCTGCACTGGCCCGTGGCCCCTATTAGTAGTGAGTGCTAATATGGTGCAAGATGATATGAACAGCAATTTCCATTTTATATGGGAAGATTGGGATATCTTTACAAACAAACAAACAAACAAAATGTATTTTATTAAGTTTTTAGGCAAGCTCCAATCATTATACCTTGTATTAAACTTCGCTATTATGCCAATATCACCTTACAATAAGTTTAGTCACAACAACAGCGCACAGACTATTCTTGGAAGCTTTTTCAAAATAAATTTTTTACATTTGAAAAATCGCCGTGTATCAATTATAGCAGCACGCCCTCGATTTTTCTTGTCAGTTTGAAATTTAAGTACAATTGGCCTATTTTTGTCAAGGCAAAATAATGTCTAGGCAGGTAATTTGGAAAAAATAATAATAATTATTGTAGGATTGATAGTCTCTAAAAATATCGAAATCTATCAAAGTCAGAGGGGTACACTTTGATTTTCACTTTAAGGTAGAACTTCACAGTTTTGACCACTTGGACTACAAGTCGCATATCATTATAAATATTAATTTTTGGCCCATAAAAATGGGGGGTGCTATAAAAAGTTAAGAATCTGTGCTATCCAGTGGTTATAAAAACATCACCGAAAAGTTTGTTCAGTTCGTAACAGATGTCCATGGATTCTACCTCTGAAAACCACAATAAGGCCTTTTAAAAAAATTGATTCGTTATTTTTGAGCGAAATTTTATAATAAATTAGGGTAATGTAGGGGACAACTTTCAGAGGTGGTTTGGGTTCAAAATGATCTCAGGATTTTTTTAAATTGCAAAAACGACTTTTTTTACAAAAATATATATAAAAAAATCCTGAAGTCCTTTTTTTGATCGTTTATAATAAAAAAAAATTGTAAAAGCCTATATCTAACTATTTCCAAACTTTCATTTAAAAATAACAAATCAATTTTTTTAAATTTTCTTTTAATTGACGCCGAGAAACTACATTTTGAACCATTCTTTTAAAAGTTGCTTTTAAAGAATGGTTCAAACTGACCCAGAGGACCCAGTAGTCGAGTGGTTAGTTCGTCGCGCTCTGATCTTCGGATGCATAGGGTCGAGTCGTCGCTCGACCATATTTTTAACGCCGAAAAAAATTTTTTTTATTTTTTAGCTTTTTAATTTAAAAAATGTTTTATTATTTAAGATACGCTAAATAGAAAATGAAAAAAATAGAATTTTTTTGGTAATAAACTTTATTAATGTTTTGTATTTTTGACATGATGTATTTTATTGATGTTATTTGATGATTGTGGACGATAACATTTTTTACAGAATAATAAATGTCAAAAATTGAATCAGCAGGTCAAACTACGTATAGTAAGATGTAATTCAATAACATCTGTCGTCAAAAAAAACTGAAGTTCTACCTTAAACCCCGAATTCCACAGTATATATATCGCAAAATGACGTGATTCTTTGCGAGATGCGTTCATAGATGAACACGGTCAAAAAGCTAGGGGGGGTGTTTACCCCGGGTAAATGACTTTTCAAAATCTAGGAGGGGGGTCCTAGGGGGGGTCGAACCCCCCCTAGCTTTTTAGGGGGGGTCGACCCGGGGTGCGAAATTTAGAAATCTAGAGGGGGGTCAGGTGGGGTCCGGTGTCCAAAGCAAAACAATTTTAAACCATAATAACTTTAATAATTGTTCTTTTTTATAGGATAATACTACATTTTATTGAATAAAAAGCGATATTTAGGTATAAAAAGGGTGTAAAAACATGAATTTGTGTTAAAAATTCACGTTTTTGCAAGAAAATTTAGTATAAAAAAAGTACTTAAAATTTTCTCGAGAGGGGAGGGGGGGGGGTCAGATTTCAAAATCTAGAGGGGGGTCAGGGGTGAAAAATTTGAAAATTTGGGGGGAGGGGCCCCCTGAATTTTTTTCTAGGGGGGGGGCAAAATTTTGAGGCTAGGGGTGTGGACCCCACCCTATCCCCCCCCTTGTTCATCTATGGGCTCCGCCCCCCCCCCCCCCCGAAATTTTTTTTTGTACTACAATCCGCCCCCCCCCCAAAAAAAAATGAAACTCTGGCTACGTCCCTGCTACCTACGTATGTAATGTATTAGTATTTGAATTATCAATTTCGCTAAAATATATTTTATTAAGTTTTTAGGTAAGCTCCAATCATTATACCTTGTATTAAACTTCACTATTATGCCAATATCACCTTACAATAAGTTTAGTCACAACAACAGCGCACAGACTATTCTTGGAAGCTTTTTCAAAATAAATTTTTCACATTTGAAAAATCGCCGTGTATCAATTATAGAAGCACGCCCTCGATTTTTCTTGTCAGTTTGAAATTTAAGTACAATTGGCCTATTTTTGTCAAGGAAAAATGATGTCTAGGCAGGTAATTTGGAAAAAATAATAATTATTATTGTAGGATTGATAGTCTCTAAAAATATCGAAATCTATCAGAGCCAGAGGGGTACACTTTGATTTTCACTTTAAACCCCGAATTCCACAGTATATATGTACATAACATAACATACATAACATAATTTATTTTTGCTAAATGCCGGAAACTCACTAAAGCATAACAAGTATGCACTTTAAGCAAGTGAGTACCTTATTAGTAAAATCAAAATAATTAGTAGAAAATCATAATAATTAATATATGGCTTCAATTAAATCTAACCATCAGTGTTTTCTGTAAGCAATGTACTGTTACTTTTTCCCATTGTATGTATACGAGTTCATTCAAACACAAATGTCCTTTGGAATCATTAATAATTCTTTCTAATAGTTTTTATTCTTGCTTGACAGGAAGACACGTATGTAATGATATTCAAGTAAAATGTTAGCATCTTGCAATCTTGAAAAATACCTTGTTTTTTGTTCAACAGCATACCATGCAATTTAAAATGTTTTGTTTTTACAAAAACAGGGAAGATGTTTTTAAAAGCAACCGCACAAGAATAAAGAATAAAACAAATAAATGAATAAATAAATGTCGCAAAATGACGTAATTCTTCGCGAGATGCGTTTGGCAAGACGCGTGTAAGTAATCGCTAATATTGCACCATTTTTTCGTTTTCCCTGTCTTGATCTCTACTAAAACCCGTGGAATAATTCACAACCACGTATGTCCGACTGTGATACTGATCCCTAATTATCGCGACCAGCTTGATAATTCCGAATAAAGCGATCGTCGCAATTACACCCAGTATAAAACAAAATATCAAGTAGTAAACGCTGTACTTGTGGTGATTTGTGAAGCTCCTCGCTGGGGAAACGCCCTCCTTCGCCCGTGAGAAACAAGGCGGCAACTCTGGCAGATCGCGTCGAGTGCCGTTATCACCGAGGCAATAGACCCGATCCTTATCACTGATAATGTCAGCGTAGCGGCGAAACCAGCGCTGGATGTGATCTCGACGCTGACAGCCGCAGCGCCAGGGGTTGTCGGAAAGGGTTAAGTTCCTAAGCTTTCCGACGTTGTCCAGGAAATCGACGTCCATGGATGTAAGCTGGTTCCCGTGCAGGAATAAGTCCAACAGGATCGGACTGTCCCTTAGCTGGTCTCCGGGGAATTCAGAAAGTCGGTTAAAGGATAAATCCAAGCTCCGAAGGGCGTTTAAGCTGCGAAGGGCGTCCGGCGCGAGGCGCTCCACGCCGCAACGGACGATCCGAAGGTGGACCAGCGTCCGGCGGTGCCAGAAAGCCGACCGATTCACCGACAACACGGAGTAGTCGGACATGGACAAGCGGGTGGCAAAAAACGGGAGTAGGGGGATGGTGAGTTGAGGCGGAGTTCCGGAGGAAACGTTACTGCTCCTGCTACCGGAGCAGTTCACGACGTTTTCGAGGTAGAAATTGTCGCGAAAGCATCTAAATTAAATGATCAGGACGTTAAAAGTAAACGGAGTTAACACAAAGTAACGGGGTATAGATTTGGTGTGGTAAAAATATAAGATGTCAGACCTGTGTACTGCCCCCATGGTTTTATTTGGGGGAGGGGGGCAAATCCAAAACGGGATGGGGCAACTTTTTGAAACGGAGGGGGGGGGAGCAAGCAGAGGAGAAAAGGAAAAAAAAGGACAAAAAGGCGAGATTTAAGTGAAAATAGGTCTAAAATGGCTTAAAAAGCATTGGAATAGGGTAAAAACTATAAAAACTTGGCGATGATGGGTTCATAATAAGTAAGAAATGGCGCTATAATTTTTGGGTACTTTTCCATTTTTGGGCGGGGAGAGGTAAGGTAAATCCTCAAATAAAGCGGGGGGAAGGCGGCATTTCCAGACCGTGCACAAGTCTGAGATGTAAGTTTCTTTGCAACCGTGCAAACTTTCAACTCCAAATTTCCCATTTCCGATTCCATATGCCCTATTTTATGCTCCAAGTTCCCTCAACTCCAATCCAGTGACACTAAATCAGGTATAATGCTCGGTTTTGTTGAGAGCTGAATTAATTTTTTTATATAGGTAGTCATAGGTGTTTTTGGTCGGGTCCGCTAGGGGGGGTCCACCCCCGGGTGGAAGGCCAAAATTTTTTAGGGGGGGGGGTCCAGGGGGGTCCGGACCCTCCTGGCTTTTTAGGGGGGGTCGACCCCGGGTGCGAGATTTCAAATTTAGGGGGGGGGGGGTCAGGGGGTCCAATTTTTTAGCAAAATTTTTTTAACTCAATAATTTAAGTGTTTTTAGGTCTAATATTGAATTTTATGTATTAAAACAGCCTATTTAGGCCTAAAAAGTGTATTTAAACACTGTTTTTAACTAAAAACCCGTGTTTTTTGACAGTAAATAAAAAATATACTTCCAATTTGGTCGGGAGGAGGGGGGAGGGGGGTCAGCTTCGCTAGGGGGGGTCAGGCCGGACCGCTCTCGAGCTTTGGGGGGGAGGGGGGGGACCCCCTGAATTTTTTCTAGGGGGGGGGGTCCAAAATTTTGGCTCTAGGGGGGTGCACCCCTTTGTCTCCCCCCCCAAAAACACCTATGTAGGTAGTGTAATTTTAATTCTTTAGTTGGGGCATTAAGAACATCTTATCAATGTGACGCAGACCTGTGCACTGCCCCCCCCCCCCGCGGGGGTGGGGTTTATTGGAGGTTGGGGGGGATTCCAAAACGGGGGGCAAATTTTTTGAAACGGGGGGGGGCAAGCAGGGGAGAAAGAAGAAAAGAAGAGAAAAGAGAAAAAGGACAAAAAAGCGAAAATACCGTAAAAATAAGTCTAGAATGGCTTAAAATGCATTGAAATAAGGTATAAATTGCAAAAAATTCGCGATGATGGCGTCATTGTAGGTCAAAAATGTCGTCATAATTTTAGGATACTTTTCATTTTTTGGCGGGGGGCACTAAAATGGGGGGAATCCTCCAATAAAGCAACAGGGGGAAGGGCATTTCCAGACCGTGCACAAGGTCTGGTGACGTATACCAAATTTGACGAAATGTAATTGTTACTGTAAAACAGTGTTCCTTGAAAATGAGATTAGAGAGGCGCGCGTACGCCCATTTTTAATTTTTTCTTTAAAGTTTGGCGGGAAAAGACGGACGAGCGTCTTTAGCTGTATAATGTCTTTCAAAATTGAGTTTTTAATATAGATGGAAGAAAGGGGGTGTTAAAAATTGCTTCCTCTGTTGGCAAGTTTTTAATGAATCCGAAAAAATAAGATAAAATGAAAAGGCTGAGAATACGTAAAATTTTTAAAATCAGTTCCAACGGTTAAATAGGACCGACCAAGCAGTGGCGTAGCCAGTATTTCATTTCGGGGGGCTTCTTGGGGGAGAAAAAGTACCACAAAGCGGCGCGCAGCGCCTGCGCCGCGTACCCGCCAGCCGACGCGAAGCTGCGGTCGGGGGTGTCTGGGGGGTGTCCCTCTTGCCGCCGGAGGCGAAATTTTTTTTAAATATGCACTAAAAACTGGCTAAAAATCGTCCCCTGGTGCTTGCGTGAACATACATTTTACTTTTGTTTTTTTACCTAATTTCTGCACAATTATGTCTGATCTTTAAAATTATCAGGCGATGAAATTGTATATAACACAACTATCTATTTTCTGATGTCTTTAAATTTTGCGAATGAGTATGGTGTAAGTTATAATAACAAAAAATATTACTGATAATATTAATTTTACTGTATATAGTATAAATCTGACCTTCCCGCGTAGCGGGAAAAATTTTTATATTGATTAATTTCTGATTTTAGAATGCAAAAAAATGCACTAAGATTTGTATTCAATTTTTATAACTCAATATTTGAAAAATAAAAAAAATCTATACAAACTGCCACGCTTCACCATGGGGGGAGGTGGAAAGGCGGACAACCCCACAAATATAAAAATCGTTGTTAAGGGGTGTAAAACAGCCATTATCAAACCTACATATCTTATAATATATGAGATTTAACATCTATATAGTATTGCATTGCCATACTACAATATCTAATGCAAAGGCACATACATGCCTTAGCTATGTATTGAATGGTACAATCTATCGAAATTTAAAAAAAACTAACAAAATGATTAATGGAAACTTCCCGTGAAGCGGAAAAAATTTCAGTTTTTTTTTGGTATTTTTACGCTTTTGGAAAGCTTTGTTTTTGAATTTATATATAAAGAAAAAAATTTTCTCCCAAAATTCAAAAAACGTAAGGGTCCCTCTTTACGAAAAAAATCAGGCTTGGCTGGATTCCGCGGAGGGGGGCGGCCGCCCCCCCCCCCACCTTCCCCTGGCTACGCCACTGGGACCAAGCACAAACCCGATTATTTAGAAAAGTTAAAATAGCAAATATCTATTAATTGATTTTTGAACAAAACTTATAAAAATAGTAAGGTGGTATGGTAAGGTAGTAACTGACTTAAACTCGGCCATCCTTTCTACCGGCCTCCGGCTCTTATTTTTGCAATGCGCAAGATTATGAAATAAGGCCAAATAAAGCCAAACGCAGTTCACTTCACAACTGTGCGCATGGCAAAAATAACAGCCGGTGACCGAAATTGAGGCTGGCCGAATTTAAGTCAGTTACTCTATATTCAATCAAAACTGTCTATACCGGCAGCTGTCGGGGCAGATCTGACGACAGTCGCATTTCTCGAAATTGGTCCCGCCGGGTTCCTCGCTGCAGCAGTGGTCGCAGTCCCCGTGGCAATATTTCCGGTACTCAATCAGTGGAACCCTACAGTCCACCGCCGCAAACAATAATCCAACAAAAAACAAAACACAACTAAACATTTATATACAAGTGAAATGAAATTCAAGAAGTAAGACAGTAATTCCCGTGTAACATTAGTATCCGTGAGACTGGTTTACTCCCACGGAAATTTGAAATTCCGAGTATAGTAGTAAATTATTTACGAAATGACAAGTGGCGCGCTAAGTATGTCCATGACGAGCGGCGATTTCAATAGTTTTTCTCGGTGATTCATCGATGGATGCGGTTGGCGGTTGAAATGTGCGACAGGTTTTTTCGGATTTTCGAGGATGGGGAAACCAGGTGCTCCTTTCGGATGGGAAATTAGCCGGGAAAACAAGTGAAAACGGAAAGCGAAATAATAAATAATGTTTATATTCCGAAGGGCGCGCAATCTCCGCGAAATGCGCAGTGCGAAAATCGATTACCCAACTCGGGGCAAACGGGTGTCATCATCAGCCCTGAGGGGTTTCCGCTCTGTTGTTCTTTTCTCGTTGATCCTCCGTCCTGGCTAATAGGAGAAGCTTCGGCGGCTAATAGGAGAAACCGGCTGGCGCCCTACCCGAAGCTCGCCGGGATCAGCGAGGCTTAAAATGATCCCGACCATTGTGGGCCACGCTTCGGCTTGTTTTCGTGTTGGAGTAAAGGAGTGGGCTAAGGATAACCGCACAGAATTTTTATATCCAATTAGGAGAAATATGTATAAATACGTATATAAAATATATAGTACGGATTTTTACGTTGCAATTATTTGAAAAGGATAGAAATCGTACCACTTAATTTTGGCAAACGGTGCGGTTGTGGCAACAAAATGTATTCAACATAAAAAAAAGGCATGATTATTTGCTGTACACAAAGAAAAAACAAGATAAATTGTGATAAACTCTGAAGAGGACTGCTGGCGGTGAACTCTCCAAAAAAATTTTGTAAAATAAATCTTAAATTTTAAAACTTCAAATTTATGCTTTTTGTGTGCTTTTAAAACTGAGGTTTTCATTATATTGGATAATAGGTACTCGTCTGGTATTATTGGTATTGTATAAAACAGGACGACGGGCAAGGTTAATCGGGGAAGCAGGGGGGGTTGGGGGGATTATACCCCCCAAAAAAAATCTCGATTATAGCCGACAACCCCCCCCTCTCATAAAATTTGGGGGTACCCCGGACACCCCCCCCCAAAATTTGGGGGTCCCAGCACTAAAAATGTGCTATTTGAGGTATACCCCAAAATTTTTTGGGAAACCCCCCGCAAATTTCGGGGGTCGGGTATACCCCCCAAAATCCGGGAGGCTGCCCACCTATGCTGGAAAGCAAAAGCCTGTGTAAAAGTTTAAGAAATGGAAATGAACACGCGGAAAGCTTTTGAAAAGCACTATTTTCCTTCGATGAGCGGGGATTTTATGCTTGGTCAAAATTTGGCGATGAAAATTTTTTATATAAAAATGACATTCAGTAGGTTAACACTTGTGTTGTGTGTGATGCCTGTTACCGTGGCGTGGCGGGGTATATATTTTAAATGAATTTTAAAATTTTAAAATTTATACTACTATCGACATATTGATAAGATATTTTTAGTCGTATATATATACATGCAGACCTGTGCACGGTCTGGAAATGCCTCCTTGCGTTATTGGAGGATTTTCCCCCGCCCCCGTTTTATGGGGGCAATTCCAAAACGGGAGGGAAAGCAAAGACGAAAGAAAAAAGAGAAAAAAAGAAGGGAAAAGGGAAAAAAAGCGAAAATAAGGTAAAAATAGCTCTAAAATGGTTTAAAATACATTGAAATAGGCTAAAAACTGCAAAAAATTCGCAATGATGGCGTCACCATAGGTCAAACATGGCGTCATAATTTTAGGGTACTTTTTCATTTTTTGGCGGGGGGGGGGCAAATTTTCCAATATAGCGGAGGGGGGCATTTCCAGACCGTGCACAGGTCTGAGTTAGCATGGTTAAGTGGTTATATACTATACTAGTAATGTTCCCCGGAGCTCCGGAGCAACCCCCAAAGCTCCGGTGCTCCGCTCTTTTTTTGTACTATCTTCACAAATAATTAAAAAAGTGATGCCATAGATTATTTTCTTTCTCAAAATTTTTTTTAAAATTATTTTTTTAAATTTATTTAGAACGCTAGAAATTAACGTCTTAAATACGCAGATAAAATAAGTTTAAATGTATTTCAAGCTTAAATAAACTTAAAAAAGGTAATTTAAGAAGCGGAGCTCCGAAGCTCCCACCGCTTTAGCGGAGCTCCGGAGCATGATATGGAGGATAGGAACATCACTAATATATACGTATACCCCCTAAAAAATTCCGAACCTTGCCGCCGACTCCCCTCCTAAAACTTGGGGGTACCCCGGAATCCCCCCATCCCCGGAAAAATTGAAGGGTCCCAAGTACTTAAAATAGGGTATTTGAGATATACCAAAAAAACAAATGTTTCGAATACCCCATACACAAGAGCGTAGCCAGGGGGGTTATGGGGGTTGTAACCGCCGCCCTTTTTGGGCTGGCTGAGGTAAAAATTTGGGGATCCTAAAAGAACACATTTTAAAAAATTTTCTCGCGCTTCGCTCCGCTCAGCGCTCGACACTTATATACCTTTTTACAACTTTTAAGTGGTTTTTAATTAATTTCAAAGACAATTTTTGAAAATTTTCCTCCCACAACCGTTTCCATATAGCAAAATATATATGACGTGATCACGATTACTACGGTATTTATATGAAATTTCAGAGTCCTTAATATTCTGACGTGTTCAACTCATATACGATATACAGTACATATTTGAATTTTGATTTTGTTTAATTTATGATAATTGTTTTGTTTATATAATCCTAAATTAAAAACTGTTGTTTGTTGGGTTTTTTAAATTTTGATTTTGTTTAAATTATGATATTTGTTTATATAATTTTAATTTAAAAATTGTTGTTTGTTGGGTTGTCTGGGCAAGGTTTGACACATTTAAACTTATTTTAAAATTTTAAAACTTAATTACTTTGCAAGAAGCATGGAATTTTGTTCTTTTTAAAAAATATCTATTTTATATGAATTACATTTCAAAAGTTTTTAAAAATCTTCCTATATCCTTGATAACATGTAATGATTTTATAAAAACTTAGTTTTAGAGTTTCGATTAAAACTAAACGTTTTTTACTCTTATTATTTAGATTTTTGTACTTTGCTGTTTTGCGTTTTTTTAAAGTAAAAATGTGCAATTAACCAGCATTAATTTAGTACCTAACTATAAACCATAGAAAATAAAAAAAAACTAAACTATAAATAATATTTATTACAGTTTAATTTGCAATATTATTGTTTTTAAGATCAAAACATCAAAACAAATAAGATCAAAACAGTTATGTGCTAAGCAAAACAAAGCACGAGAAACAGTTTGGAAATTCATCTTTTAAAATTTTTGCTTCTTTTTCTCTTTGAACAACTAAAACAGCTATTAAAATATACGTTCCTGATCAAAATTTTAGGCGCCATGATGGCGCGTGGGTCAAAAATTTATGGCGTCGATTTAGCATTAAAAAACTAAATCTGATGTTCAAATAAAGTTGTTTTAAATCATTAATTTAAGTGCTTTTAGGAATGAAAAAAATTCTATTTCAAAATTAAAATAAGTTATTTAGGCGTAAAATTGTTTCGGTTTCAGCTCTGTCCACTACTGCACCCTTCCTCCTCCAAAGTGACTAACGGGTGGGTGGCATAGATGAACAAGGGGGGTAGGGTGGGGTCCTCCACCCTCCCCCCTAGCATCAAAATTTTAGGGGTCCCCCCTAGAAAAAATCCAGGCCCCCGTTCCTCCCCACAAATTTTCGAATTTTTTACTCCTGACCCCCCTCTAGATTTTAAAATCTGACCCCCCCTTCCCCTCTCGAGAAAATTTTAAGTACTTTTTTTCTACTAAATTTTCTTCTAAAAACGTGAATTTTTAACACAAATTCATGTTTTTACACCCTTTTTATAGCTAAATATCGCTTTTTATTCAAAAAAATTTAGTATTATCTTATAAAAAAACTATTATTAAACATTTAATGGTTTAAAAATATTTTGTTTCGGAAATTGGGCCCCACCTGACCTCCCTCTATGTTTTAAAATCTTCCACCCCGGGTCGACTTTTCATCTATGGTGGGTCATTTCCAAAACGAGAGAGAGGTACGGGAGCATTTTTTTTAAACCGGGGATAAAAAAAAGAAAAGGGCAAAAAATTAGATTTAAGTAAAATTAGGGTAAAAACGGCTTAAATTTAGCAAAAATATGTTAAAAAAGAAAATAATTCTAAAATAAGTTAAAAATGGTGATTTTTTTAATTTATCGGGGAGGGTAATGAGGGCTTTTTACTAAAAAGTATTTTTACTAAAAAATTCTAGGTTTTTATCAGTAAATATAGACCAAAATATTTTTACATAATGAGACGTGTGCAATGTCAGACATGTTTTCACCATTCCAGAGTGCGCAAACAAAATAGGTCAAAGTAAGAAAAATTAAAAAATTAAGACAAAAAGGTAAAAATTTGGCAAAAATTGTCAACTGCCTAATTTTAAAAGGCAAGAAATAAAAAAAAGTAAAATTGTGTTTTGTTAATTTTAGATTGAAAAATTCCTAGTAATTAATTTTATTTTTTCCAATTGTTCCTATAAAAAGTGTATTATAATCGTTAATTCTTTAAAATTTTAATTGTATGATATACATGCTACTCTTACAACCTGAATTGTGTATAATAATAAGGATAAGCAGTTAAAAATGTTGATAACCATTTTTCAAAAGCAAAAAAATGTTTATATTGTGTCGTGGCGGTTAAACTGGAATACATTATTATGACAGACCACTTTTTTCTGATCGTACGATCAGCAAAAAAATAAAACTTAATTTTCAAAATTAAACTAAACTGACGCGTTTTATATATTTATTTACTTCAGTTTTGGAAAAATGAGTAAAATGTATTTAGTTTAAATTTTAGTGATAATATTCCTACCCTGCTATAACATTATGTTTCAGATATTTAAAACCGAGAAAACTAGGACCTCTGAATCTTTTACGCAGAGCTTTAATGATTGATTTTTTTAAGCTTTTTTCATCTTATGGGTAAAAAATGTTTTATGTTAGGTATTCAGTTTGCACTTGCACAAAGAAATTTAGTTTAAAAAATTCATGAAGTTCGCACAAAAATAAGTTGGAGCTCTGGGGCTGGGGAAGAGGGTGCTTCTGAGATCTAATAATCGAAGCTCTGGAGCTCATAACATTAATAAACATTAATAGTAAAGTAAATTAGCAACAGAGTAAATTTTCCTAGTGGGAAACCTTGCCCAAACTTTTTTCTATCTATAAAAAATTTTTTTCCATAAAAACGTATATAATAAATATAGTTCCCTGCGGAAAAACAGAATAAAAAGATGTTTTATATTTTTTTAAATAATAGAAGTGTAATAATTTACAAACATATTATACATAGTTTTTAGTTGTGTTGTAAAGGAACTTACAACGTAAAGTATAAATTTTATTTTTAAACGAGTATAATATCACAGTTCGTATTTATATACTTCAATGAATTCTTTAAATTAAGTAAAGGACGGCAGTGAAACTTCCAGCAGAAGCAGTCCAGCAGATTGGCAACAAATATTGACAATTATAGGCTCTTCTAAAAAATTCACAGCGATTGTACAGAAATAAATAAATTAGAAAACAACTGGTAATTTTAATAATTACAATATAAATTCAGCAGCAGCCATTATACTGTTTCAGTCGTTGATTTCGCATTTCAGCGTTGGCAAAATACTTAATGCAGAGATTTTGTTTCCATTCCCATTTGGACACCGGCTATCTGGCGCAACGCAACCGGCATAAAATTCCAAAAGCGCTTCGGATCAAAATAGCTCAGGGGTTAAGCCGGCCTTTTATCAACACCTGTGCGCGTACAAATTAAATTGCCATCAAGCCTCCATGAACATTTTTCGCGAACGGTGGTTGGCTATGACTTGGCTGTTTGACTATCCGGGGGCGTTGTTTTGGCGGCGCACGTGTTCCCAAGGGACGTCGTATATGGGTTCCTCGCTGGCGTGCGGCTGTTCGTAGTGGGCAAGCGGCGGGTAGCTGCAGACGGAGTTTGGCGAGGCGGCGTCCTCGGTAAGGACGGCGAGGGCGTACTTGCCGAAGCCCAGACCGGCCACGGCGCGCCCGGACGTGATCCGTCGGTTCCGCATGGTCACTCGGTTGCGACACAAAAGAATGCAGGCCAAAACGAGCAGAAACAAAAGAAAGACGAACAAGCCGACCCCGGCTAGAAAGCCGCGCAGAAACGGTGAAGTGCCAGAGGATTTAAAGCGGGAGTCAAGCTGAGTCCGGCAGTACTGGTGGCCGTGCGGGGAGGAGAGGTTGAACCGCCGTCCGTCGGAGATGCAATAGACGTCGCTGAGATCGGAGAGAATTTGGAGAACGTCTGAAAGCCAGCGCTGAATCAGGTCCGGCTCCTCGCAACCGCACAGCCAAGGGTTGTTGCCCAGAGTGAGGTTGCGGAGTTTGCGGTGTTCTCTAATAAACACGGCGGAAGGGTTCAGCCGGGTGAGGTTATTTCCGCTCAGACGGAGGTCGAGCAGGAGCGGATTGTTCTTCAGCTCGTCTCCGCGGAATTCGTCGAGATCGTTGTCGGCCAAGTTAAGCGTTTCCAAAGCGGTCAGATTGGCGAAAGTCTCCGGACCGATCCAGGCCAGTCGGCTGGCGTTCAAGTGCAGGTGGCGCAGTTGGTCCCGGCCGAGAAATTCCCGCCGACGGACGGCCGTCACGTTCCCTCCGTCCAGGTATATCTCACTGGAGAAGTAGGGCAGGGCCCGTATGTCCACCCGGGTCTCGTTCAGGCCGGAGCAGTGGACGGCCACTCGGCGGAAGAACATGTCCATCTCGCAGTAGCAGGCGGCCGGGCAGTTCATCTCACACAAGCAGGCCTCGAACTCGCAGCAGATGCAGGCGTCGTAGCAATAGTTGACGAACGGGCGCATCATGGGGTCGTAGCGACGACCGCACGCCAGATCGGAAAAAATTACAATGACGACCAGGGCTAGGAGGGCCCAGGAGGCCGGAGCAAATGACACTAGTCGTGTGAAGTTTAGCGGGAGCATTTTCCAGAGAAATGACGGGTAGCGGCGCCCAACCACGGGCGGAGAGATTCATTCTTGGTGTGAGTCATTCTTGTTGTTGTCATTTTCAACGAAGAATTGGACGATGATATGAAGAGCGCGCTATATTATAACATGCTGCAGCTGTGTGTTTTTAACGCGCGGTATAACTGATTACATTAACAACAGGAAAGTATTTTGTTTGGTGTCAGGACCGCCGCGACAATCCCGTTATTTTAAAACGAGTTGCGCACATATGTATATATAATACAGAGTAAGTGCGGCTGAAAACGGTGATGGTATAATGAAAGTGAAGAAATCGTAATAAACACAATTTACGCAAGCGGAATGAAAAACACGAAGGATGAATTTCCGAACTTGGACTACATACTGAGAGATGATGGGCGTTCAGTTGATTACTCGCCTGTTTTTCGTCCGCAGGAGGGTGCGAAGAAATTAAGTGTTATGAACTCTCGAACCTGCGGTAGGAATATCTCGATATGAAAAACTAGCAGGGTAGCAAATGAATAATTCAAAACGTCTGGGAGGCTTTATTTAAAAAAAAGTATTTCGCAGAAATATACGTACCCTATATAGCAAGTTTTTTTGATTGGTTTTTTTGTCTTCGGTGATAGAAGAGAGAGCAGAAGTGCAGGCGAATCAGTTTTGGATTTATTAAAACAAAACTATAAATTGCGGCGAATCTTAATCTTTTTTTTTGTTAAAAATAATGCAAAAAACAGAAAAGAGGACAAGATAGACGATTCAGTTTTGCTTTAATTGAAACAAAACTCTAAATATTGAATCTTATCTTAATCATCTTCTTTTGTGAAAAATAAGAAAAATTATTTTATTTTCTAACAATTATTTTTTGTAAGAACACCCAGTTAAAGTTTTGACAAGCGATGTGTTTAAATCCAATTATTTTTACACAGAACAACCTAAATATACCTGTTTTATAATTGTCACTTTGATTTTAATTATAGAAATTTAAAAAGGAAACTTTAAAATAAAGAAATTATCGCATTTCAAAATATCCTTACCGCAGGTTACGATGAAAAAAGTTCACTGTCACAATAAAAAAACAACACCGTTCTTAGCGCGTGAAATTTTTAATAGTCTTTCTGTTTCGTTTCAAAAAAGAAATTAGTTTTTCCCATAAATAATCCAGTAATTAAGTTGGAAATTGAACCATTTCGGAAGTAGATATTGTACTAAAAAGCCACATAAAATGAAAGATATTGGTTAGAATTACTATAGACAGTCGCCTTACGACTAATTAAAATGGAATTTTTTGTTTATTTCAACAGGGGATATACTACTTCTTAAGATATTTATGACAGACGTTAGAATAAATGGGAATTGGCATTAATTCGCGTTTTTTTCTTAAATTCCCATGATTAAAAAGGGAGAAAACTGTTGCGAATATCGGTTGAAAAATGCTGTTCCAGACAGCTGTCCTTTATGCTCGAGTGTATTCGAGTCAAATTCGTCGAGTATCCGTTCTTGTTGTGGTGTGTTTATGGATGTATGACTAATTTGGAATTCCGATCGGGAGGGCTACTGGGGTGCCCTTAACGAACCGCGGTACATACAAATCGCCCGGCATAAAAATACACTTCATCTCAGCTAAACAAGATCAGATCATGCTAAATTATTTCGGCATCAAATCGGAGGTTGAAGTGGAGTTTTTACGGGCGAATCTCGGCCTTTAAATCCTCCGGGATTCGGGCGGAGTAGATAAACGGTCGCGGAACGGAGGAATTATGGATTTTTTGAGGTTTTTTAACGGAAATAAATCAGTACTACTTGGTAGGAATGAGAATATACACACGAGCGAATAAGGAAAGGCGTGAAATGGAAGAGGTGCGGATGTCGCTCTTTATATAAAAGATCAAAGAGGAAGGAGCAGTCGTTGGGAATTCTCACTTCCCGCAAATGAGGCTAATAAATCGGGAAATAGCCCTCGGTCCGCTGGTGAATCGCGGTATCGATCGATCTTTTAAATCCCGTCCACTGTCCAGATGAAAACGGACGTCCCTGGCGGGGGAGCCCGGAGGTGATTTCCCACTTCGTAGTAGTTTCGGTTGGTAGTTAAAAGGCTTTATTAGCACCCGCCCGCTCGCTAAGTAGCGCTGTCGTCATAATAGAGCCATCGGGTGTGGAGCTTCCGTGCGTTACACAGACTGTCTGTCGTTAAATGTTGTGTGGATGATGATAAATTGGATTTTTCATCCGGGAGGACACTAAGCAACAATTTAAATTTTGAAATACAAGGCGGCTAACACCTGCGCCGCATTGTTTCGAAAAGCATGCGAGGCTATTATGGAACTGAGAATTAAATTTTCGCGAGTCAGGTTCTATTATTTTGCGAGGCGTTTATTGCCGCCTTAAAGGATTAGCATTGAGAGTATTAAAAACTAATGAGTAATGTCCGTACTGATAGATAGGGTTTTTCAGCCTCTTGGCTTCTTCTTTTCGGTAAAATTTGTTTCTGGCTCGGATTGCTCAGTTTTATTTGGTGAAGCTTTTGTATGAATCCCGAAGGTTGTGTTGTGCTAAATAGTTTGTTTATCCTGTAATCATGGGATTTAAACAAAATGAGCTATATGTAATGAAGGGCGTAGCCAGGAGGGGTTATGGGGTTTGTAACCCCCCCCCTTTGGGCTGGCTGAGGTAAAATTTTGGGGGTCCTAAGAGAACAAATTTTAAAAAAATTTTCTTGCGCTTTGCTCCGCTCAGCGCTCAACACTTATATACCTTTTTACAACTTTTAAGTGGTTTTTAATTAATTTCAAAGGCAATTTTTGAAAATTTTTGCGTGCTGTTGTGTCGCACGATTTTTAATGTTATGCCTTTTTAAACCTAAAATTTTTCAAGTTCAACTTAAAAAAACCAATGCAAATAACAGCAAAAAGAATCACTTAGCGCGAAATACAAAATTTTTTACCCTTTTTAATGTCTTTTTTACAATATTTTAAAAATTTGGAGTACAACCCCCTACAACCCCTCCCCCTTTCGAAAAATTTGTATGGAGTACACCCCCCCCTTTCCGAAATTCTGGCTGCGCCCCTGTATGTAATATAGTGTTTACAAAATTCCGTGTATTGGGGACAAAACTCGAGCTATAAGCTGTTACAGCTCGCTAACGGAACTAAGAGTTGTTATGAGGCAAATTTTCGAGTATACATATATAGCTCAAACTGTTGGCTATCAGTTGAAATTATAAGAAAATGGTTATATGTGTTACGTCATCGTTACGATCTACAAAGTGAAAAAAGCTAGTCTCAAAAAGAAAACTTTTTTGTTAGGTAAATGATAAGAAATGCTGTTTGGTGTATATGCAGTTAGCTCAAATTTTTACCAATATTTTGTAAAAACTTGAGCGAAATTTGCGCGCAGAATTATTTTTTTAATGACCGGTTGAATGCGCACGGTTTTGGCGGTTTTCAAAAAAAAAATTGCAAGTCGTAAGCATATATGGGAAAGTTGATCGGGAGTAAGGGGGAGCTAAGCTAAACCAACCCAAAAATTTTTTTTCACAAAAATATCTCCAGTCGTTCAGAAGTTATGTACCCATCGAAAAAGGTGTTTTTCGACAATTTTTTACGTGACAGATTGCTCAATGAGTATAACGATTTACGTTACAAATTGTGCAGTAAAAAAAACTGCTATTTTTTGCTTTAATTTAATACCTTGATCGTTAAGATTGGTGCAATATTTGTCGAAATATTGCGTTTCCCGTACAAAAAACCCGCAATTTTTTCATTAAAAACACGAAACGATGGCAGTGATTTTGTGAAGTTTGCCAACCTTTCTTTCCTTCACTTCGTGTTTTTAGCGAAAAAATCGAGGGTTTTTTTTACGAAAACCGCAATATCTCGACAAATACTGCACCAATCTAAACGATCAAGGTATCAAATTAAAGTAAAAAGTAGCCGCTGTTTTTGAGTACATAATTATTGTAACTCAAATTGTTATACTCATTGAGAAATTTTAAACGTAATAAATTGTCGAAAAACTCAATTTTTGGGGGGTCATAACTCCTAAACCACTGGAGATGCTTTGTTGAAAAATTTTTTGTGGACTATTGGGGGTAGGGGTAAAAAATTATCAAAATCGAAAACAAAAAGTTTAACTCCGCACCGTACATTTAAGGAAGGGGGTTTAAATATGAGGAACACATTTTATATTGATTTTTCCCATATTCGGAATACCCATATTCGGAATATTTTTTCTGGAATAAACTTAACCCATATTGTTTTTTAATTTTGAAGGAAAAATAATAAAAAAACGCTAATTTTAGGTCAAAAACGCTTTTTTTTAGCTTTTTTAGCTTAAGAAACTCATTTTTACCTAAAAGCTTAAGTTTGAAGGAAATTAGAAGCATAGACGAACAGGGGGGGTAAGGTGGGGTCCACCCCCTAGCCTCAAAGTTCCCCCCTCTAGAAAAAAATCTAGGGCCCCTCCCCCCAAATTTTCAAATTTTTTACTCCTGACCCCCCTCTAGATTTTTAAATTTGACCCCCCTCCTTCCCTCCCCTCTCGAAAAAATTTTAAATACTTTTTTATACTAAATTTTCTTTCAAAAACGTGAATTTTTAACACAAATTCATGTTTTAACACTCTTTTTATATCGGAATATTGCTTTTTATTCAATAAAATGTAGTATTATCTTATAAAAAACTATTATTAAACCTTTAACAGTTTAAAACCATGTTGCTTCAGACATTGGACCCCACCTGACCCCTTTAAGTTTTAAAATCTTTCACCCCGGGTCAACCCACTAAAAAGCTAGGGGGGGGGGTCGAACCATACATGGGCAAGTTGGTCCCGAGTGGGGGGGTTAAACCCCAAATTAGGGGGGGGGGTTAAAATCCAAGAAACGAAAAATACCCATATCGTTTTTTTTTCTGGAGTGCATTTTACCCATATCGTTTTTTGATTTTTAAGGAAAAATAGGCAAAAACGCTCATTTTAGGTCAAATAGCCCTTTTTATACCATTTTAGAGCTTTTTATTGCTTAAAACATTCATTTTGACCTCGAAACTTAAGTTTGGGGGCAGTTAGAAGTCATTTTAAAGACTTTTTTTCTTCATTTTTCCAAAATTGGGGGGTTAACTTTTTCTCCCCCCCCCACTTCTGAGTGGGGGAACCCCCCTTCTCAGAATTTGGGGAGGGGGGGTTAACCCCCCCCCAACCCCCCCCCCCCCGTGCCCATGTATTGGTCGAACCCCCCCCCCCCTCCCTAGATTTTGAAATGTTATTTACCCGGGGCAAACTCCCCTCCCCCCAGCTTCGGTGACCGTGTTCATCTATGATTAGAAGACATTTTAAAGGCATTTTTTATTTCATTTTTCCAAAATTGAGAGGATTAACTAATCTCCTAAGGATCAATCTAATAATTTTTTGGAGGGGGTTAACTCCATAAGTGGGTAGGGGGGTTAACCCCCCAAAAAAATCCCGATTATAGCCGAATTCAGCTTCTGTCTATAGTTGAGAGAAGTCATATCCCCGCGGAGAAACCACACACAACAAAGAAATAGTTGATAGCAGCATTCAAAAGCTTTTTTGTCTCTTACTAATATGTGCACGGTCTGGAAATGCCCTCCCCCTCCGGGAATATTAGTGGCTGTGCCCCCCTCCTCCGTCCAAAAATGAAAAAGTACTTAAAAAATATGGCGCCATTTTGACCTATTATGACTAATGACGCCCTCATGATCATCGCGAATTTTTTGCAGTTTTTAGCCTATTTCAATGCTTTTTTAAATCATTTTAGACCTATTTTTATTTAAATTTCGCCTTTTTTGTCCTTTTTTTCATTTTCTTTCTTTTTTCTCTTTTTTTTTCTCTCTGTTTCTTTTTGTCCCCTGCTTGCCCCCGTTCTGGAATTGCCCCCTCCCAATAAAACCCCGGCGGGGGGGGGGGGGCAATGCACAGGTCTGAAAATTGTATGGGACCAATTTTTTTTTCACTGTGTGGACCGTAGCGTTGACGTGACGTCCAAGATTATTAAGAAAACATTGGCCATTTCAACTCCCGGGAGCCAAGATCTTGACTAAGCTATTATCCATATATCTCCAATCTCCCGTTCAAATCTCAGCTAAGTTAGCGAAATATTGCAGCTTAACATTTCGTCGTTACTACGGCAAAATGAGCCACTGTCATTATAAAATACACGTGACTCCGACTGATTCTTTGGTAACTAGAGGAGCCTGTAAAATATAAAATAAGTCACAGTCACACGTGTATTATATGCAAACTGTGGCTCATTTTGCCGTAGTAACGGCAATTTGAGTTTTGTCGTCAGTGCGCCGATTTTTTGCAGACACTATTTTGGAAGCACCTGAAGAACATTTGCGCCACATTTTTTTACTCACGTTTCAGGAAAACACGTATGTACGTACAAACATACAACATACCCTCCCTCAATAATAATAAAAACATGAAAACTACTTTTTCCAATATTAATTAATGGCGATTTTCTTACTGTATTTGGCTTTTAAATGAAAAAAAACATCTATGCGTAGGTATCTGAAAAACCTGTGCAGCATACAACAGAATCAGAATGTATAACACAAAAAATCACAAGCGTTTACATTATTGTACATCACATTTAAAAAGAGTGTTTTGTAAATATTGCCTAAAAAACTGGAATGTACCAGAAATCAAATTCAATTCGTTTTAGTTCAATGTAGAAAAAATGATGAAACATTGAAGTCAGTGTAAAAAAAAGTTTGACGTTGACTTTTCTTGTAAGTTTACACACCACATTCACACTGCACACGCAGTAAGGAAAAAAAGTGTTGTTTGTAAAACGAGATCAGAATACAAAACATAAAATTTCCATTTAATGTTAATAATCGGACAAATTTGTGCATTGCTCCTCCTCTGCTCCGGGGTTTTAACGGGGGCATTTGCATTTCCAATATGGGGATAGGGCACGGGGGTCAATTTTTTTTTTAAACAAGGACTCAAGCAGGGGAGAAACGAAGAAAAGAAAAAAAACATAGGAAAAAGAGAAAAACATGACAAGACAGGCGAAATTAAAATAAAAAATAGATCTTTTCATTTTTTATGCATCCCCAGTTTGAAAAAATTTGCCCCCTTCCCCCTGTGCTTCCCAATTTCGGAAATGCCCTTGAACTTGCGGAGGGAGATTGCACGGAAGTCTGATCGGAAGTTATGTAATCATGAATAGGGATTAGAATATTCTCCGGAGCTCTGAGTTCCACCAAACCCGAAGCTCCGGAGCGTCACCCTATTTTGTACTAATTTTGTGAATAATCAAAAAGCTTTTTTAGAGATTATTTAGTCAAAAATTTATTGTAAATTAAACTTTTGTAGACACTTAATAAAAACAATAAAAATAAACCTAAAAATGCGAATAAAATGATTTAAAACATATTTAAGTTTAAGTAAGCTTTGAAAATCGCTCATGTTAGGGGCGTAGCTCCGGAGTTCCTACCATTTTAAATGACAGGAGAATGATGTGGTGGAAGGGTAGGAACGTCACTAATAGGGATGCGCCCAACATCCGCATCTGTATCCGCAGACATCTGCACTATTTTTGACATTCAAATTTTAAAATCACATACCTGGAAAAATACATATACATAAAACATACATAAAATCACACATACATACATACCTCACATATCGAAAATCACTTCACTTTTTTCATAGCTTATTATTAAGGTTCCAGACCTGTACACGGTCTGAAAATGCCCCCCCCCCGTTTTATTGGAGGATTTGCCCCCCCCCCCCCCCGTTTTATTGCCCCCCCCCCCGCCAAAAAATGAAAAAGTACCCTAAAAATATGACGCCATTTTTGAGCTATGATGACGCCATCATCGCGAATTTTTTGCAGTTCTTAGCCTATTTCAATGTATTTTAAGCCATTTTAGACCTATTTTTACCTTATTTCCGCTTTTTTTGTCCCTTTTTTCCCTTTTCCCTTCTTTTTTCTCCTTTTTTTCTTTCTTTTTCTTTCCCCCCTGCTTGCCCCCCCGTTTTATTGCCCCCCCCCCGTTTCAAAAAAGTTGCCCCCCCCCGTGCCCCCCCCCCGTTTTGGAATTGCCCCCCCCCGTTTTAACCCCGGGGGGGGGGGGGGCGGGGCACAGGTCTGAGGTTCCGCATAGCTCCGGAGCATCTCTGGGAGCTCCGGAGCGTTGCCTTATTTCGGTACTAATTTCATAAATAATTAAAGAGTACCTAATCATAGGTATTTTTGGCACATTTTTTATGGCGTCATAATTTTAGGGTACTTTTTCATTTTTTGGCGGGAGAGGGGTAATAAAACGGGGGGACAAATCCTCCAATAAAACGGGGGGGCATTTCCAGACCGTGCACAGGTCTGGGGCAAATTGCATCACAAATACGATATTGTAAGGAAAAAAATGCGTAAAAATAGAGATAAAGATCAAATCAACGTATTTTTTGTTTTCCAAATTTTTGTCGCCATCAACTGATCACAAAATGACATTTGAGCACATTCCTAATTAAGATTTTCAAGTGAAACACATATTAGAAAACGAACAGGGGCGTAGCCAGCATTTCGGAAAGAGGTGGGGTGTTGCACTCATAGATGAACAGGGGGGGTAGGCTGGGGTCCACCCCCTAGCCTCGAAATTTCGGCCCCCCCCCCCCTAGAAAAAAATCCAGAGGGGCCCCTCCCCCTAAATTTTCGAATTTTTTACCCCTGACCCCCTCTAGATTTTGAAATCTGACCCCCCCCCCTCCCCGCTCGAGAAAATGTTAAGTACATTTTTCTAAATTTTCTTCCAAAAAACGTGAATTTTTAACACAAATTCATGTTTTTATACCTTTTTTATACCTAAATCTCGCTTTTTATTCAATAAAATATAGTATTATATTATAAAAAAACTATTATTAAACATTTAGTGGTTTAAAAGTATTTTGTTTCGGAAATTGGACCCCACCTGACCCCCCTCTAAGTTTCAAAATCTTCCACCCCGGGTCGACCCTCCCTAGAAAGCTAGGGGGGTTCGACCCCCCTTAGGACCCCCCTAGAATTTGAAATTTCATTTACCAGGGGTAAACAGCCCCCCTAGCTTTTTGACCGTGTTCATCTATGGTTGCACTCCATACAAATATGTCTAAAGGGGGGTTGTGGGAGTTGTACTCTCAATTTTCAAATTACCGTAAAAAAAGATATTAAAAAAGGGTAAAATTTTTTGCGCTTCGCGCTAAATCATTATTTTTGCTGTTTTTTGCATTGTTTTTTTAAATACACTTGAGAAAGCTTAGGTTTAAAAAGGTACAACATTAAAAATCGTACGACAGAACGAAAAAATTTTCAAAAATTGTCTTTGAAAATCATTAGAAACATCACTTAAAAGTTGTAAAAAGGTATATAAATGTCGAGAGCTGAGCGGAGCGCGAGAAAATTTTTTAAAATTCTTCCCTTAGGACCCCCCAATTCTTACCTCCGTCAGCCCTATTAGGGGGGGGGTTGTTACAACCCCCATAACCCCCCTGGCTACGCGTTTGAAAACAAATAACGCAAAAAAATCGTTACCATATAAATAATTTTTTTTGGATAAATGTATGTGACTAATGTGAGGGCTAGGGAAGTTTTACGGTAGGATGTTAGAATTTTTCTCAGTTCAAAGAGCCCAGTGATTTGATTGAAAATTTAAAGTTCAAAACAAAAAGAATCCTTTTTCAGCTAAGATTTCAGAATAAAAGAGTTTGGTTACAGGTCTTAGCCGATTGAACTATCGCTCCGAGCTCCCCACTTCTGTTATTATTATTAGTTTTACAGCTCCGAACCTACAGTTACAATTTTCTCATTTCTAACAACAGTAAATCCGTTCGTTTAGAGTACATAGTAATATAAATCAACTAATAGTCTTCTTTCTTCTGTTTAGTGTGTTGCTGTGTATTATTACTCTCTATAAATTTTCATTTGTAATTATATAATTAACAAAATATATTGAAAAACTAAATAATCTTGTTTTTAATCATAAATTATTTATTAATTTAATTTTTTAAAAAACACACATAACATGAATTTTTAGATGTATTAGACAAATTTTCAATCACATTCTATTGTATTAGTAGCTTTTATAAATGTTTTAAATTTAGCAAGTTATATTTTTCTGTACTTTTAGTTTAAAAGTCTAAAACCAAGAATATAATCGTAAACTGAACCAAAAACTTAGGTGTGTGTATAACCCAGAGTATCAACTCAGAGCGGCCAAGTTTAGGCCCAATATTCATAGGCTTAAATTTAAGCCTTTCTGTTTTGTTTGACTTTTAATGTAATAATTTTTTGACTATGTTAATACCAACTTTATAGAACTAGGTGATAGCACACGAACATAGATTTGATTCATGATTAGTAGGATGTTAATGACGATCAACAAATAAAATAAATAGTTAAAAATTGAAAGGATTTTATCTTTAAATTTAAACTAGTCATTACCTTAGAATGGCTATCCAGTCTACTGTAGACCTTTCAAATGGCAAGAAAAATGGATACAAAAATGAAGTTTGGAAAATGCACTGACCTATACAGATCACTGCAGGTAAAACGTGAAATTTGTCAATTATTTTAAATAAAGTAAATTATCAATCAACTTTGTCACCTGTTAACTTTCTTCAACCTCTATGCAAACTAATTTTTGACTAAAATCTCTGAATTTAACGTTAAGTATACAAGATGATCTGACATAGCGATGACCCTTCCGGTTATTTAGTAGAATAAACTCGTTTTTAAACGCTGAAGAGAAAGGCGACACCGCTGCGTGATGTTGAAATTTGGATTTTCACTGTTGCACTTTCTGATATCTGGGTTTTATCACAGTTACCCAGAACGTTATAAGACATGTGCATTTGAATATAATAATAAAAAACGTAATTAAAAATAAGAAATAAATTTTTTTCCTAAAATTAGTGGAAAGAAATTAATATTGTATAGATATTTGAATATATATAATGTGTGTGTGTGTGTGTGTGTGTGTGTGTGTTTGTGTGTGTGTGTGTGTGTGTGTGTGTGTGTGTGTGTGTGTGTGTGTGTGTGTGTGTGTGTGTGTGTGTGTGTGTGTGTGCGTGCGTG
>JASAMX010026928.1:0-23807 GCA_030248175.1 Microlaimidae sp. YZB2_3
ATCTACTTAACGAGCTCCGGAGCTTCGGAACATGCACAATTTTAAGTATTCAACTTAGGCTAGAAATATCCTTTACAATATACTTCATATGCATTTATAAAGATATTTTTTGTCGTTTTTAATAATTTAAAGTTTTGTCAAAAAATTAAGTTTAGTAAAAATGTTGACAAAACTATCTATGACATTTTCGTTAATTATTTATAAAAATAAAAAACGCAAAGTTTTAAAGTTCCTGAGCTCCAAAAACGGGAATAATATAAATTTAGTAAAAATTAGAAGTTTTTGTTTGCGCACTAAGCGTTTTTTCTGTGCTTGTTATTTCTGTGTAAAATGTAATCAGTTTTGACATAGTTTAAAACAAAACGGTTTTTATTATTTGGTTGTATGCTCAGGTATCCGTTAACCATTGGAACATTTTCACAAATCGAACTCTTATATTGCCTGGAACGAACTTTACCTTTAATAAATGGCCAATCGGGCTGAAATTTGAAAAAACCGAATTTGAAATTTGAATTAGATTTAGAAGGTTTATAGTATTCAAGTCTGCTCTGACCAGACGTGCTATATCCCCAGACAACAATTTTTTTATGCAGTGTTAATAAATTTTCTACAAACTATAGTGTTGGAAAACAGTCTGATTACCCATTAAATTGTGTCACTTTAAAAAAAATTCACCAGTTACAAATCACTAATAAAAAACCCGATGATTTAGTGGTCAAAAATTACGGTACGGGGTCTTTAGAGCCACAAGCAGGGAACTTGGAGCCAAAAAAAACTGGTTTGGGGTAAAATTTAGGTTTTTCTTAGGCTTAGGTACACGTTTTAGCGATTTTTATTTTTGGCTCCAAGTTCCCAACTTACGGCTCCAAGTTCCCCACTTACGGCTCCAAGTTCCCTATTTTTGACTCTAAGTTCCAGCTCCAAGTTCCCTAGGCTCCATCGACCCTAAATCAAAATTACATTTCTCTTTTAAATGCTGGATTGGTTTGGCGACAAAATTTTAGTTTAAAAATTATTTAGTTGATTTTAAATGCTATAATTATTGTGTTTTTCAACCAAATTTTTTACTCAGCTTATAGTTTCGAGAGAAACGAGATAAAATATAGTGTTTTTTATTTAAGTTTTATGATTTTAAGTCTATTAGATATTTATTTTTGTGGCGTAAACAAGTTTTTTCCTTAATGTCTTTTGAATTTAAAACCTTTTACATATACCGCTAGCAACCAGCTGTATCAGAATACGTTAAGAAGTTTGGTTGTACATGCAAGTAGATTTTCACCCTTCGGTGCTAACAACATTATTTAAAAACACGTGTTTACTTTCAATAAGGTAAAATGTTGTTCTGATTGAAATCATTTATATTACTTAATTTAAAATTTTAAATGTCTCTATTAAACTTCAATACAAAACATGGTGTGTTTGTTTCGGTTTCTTCTTGTTATCCTTTATCAAATTGTTTTTTTGTAAAAATAAATTTTTGTTGTATATTTATATATGTATATATTTTGTGTATTTAGAACGCGCTTATTTTTGTAATTATATAGAAAACACCCTTGTAAGAATACTTGTAGTTGAAAAAAATAGATAAAAATTTATGCGCTTCTTGTATATATGCTCTGCCCTTAGTCATTGGTTTGTATATTATATTATGGTGTGTTCTCTGTTTTATTTTACATATTTTTTATTTTTTTTTATGTATATATTACTTCTTTGATAAATTATATTATTGCTTCATTATATAGGTATTTTATTTTTTGTATCTTGTTTTTTATTTATAATTATTTTTGTCTTATTGTTTTTTATTTTATTTTCTATTTTATAATTTTATTTTTTTTTTTTTATTTTATTATTTTTTTTTCTTTTTCTTTTTTTTTTTTATTTTCTTTTTTTTTTTTATTTTTTTATTTTTATATTTTTTTATTGCTTTTTTATTTACTTCGCTATAATTCTATATTAGAGGGGAAAATGTGTGTTAGGAAAAAGTATCTTCTTTTTATTTTATTCTTTTTTTAGACATGGCAGATGTCAAATGTTAATGCTATTGAAAAAATTTCTTTTGTATTTTTTTTATTGTTTTTTTATAAATTATTTTCTTCTTTTTTTTTTTTTTTTTTTATACTAGTTTGTTTTTATTTATAAAACATATCTCTTCTTTCTTCTTTATGTCTACATTATATTTTTTCTCTCATTTACACATACTGGTTCTTTTTTTTTTTTTTATTTTTTTTCTTTAATATTTATCTTTAAATAGAATTAAATTCTTTACACATAAAAAACTCAACAAACAAGTTATTTTATTTACTTTTTGCAAAATTTTTTTTTTTCCTCTTAAAGCTTTCTATGTCTACTCTAAATTTATTTATTTTTTTTATTAACAATATAATTGATATTATAGTTTTCTGCTAAATAGTATATTATAATACTTAGTCTCTAACTTTGAAAAAAAATCTACTTCCCCTTTTTTCTTAATTTTTTAATTTTTTTTCTCTTTTCTCTCTTTGTATTTTTTGTCTTTTTTTCTCTTTTTCCTCTTTAAAAAATTTTTTAAATACTTTTTTTTAATTTTTGTTTTAACTACTTAAATTTGTATTTGTAACATCTATCTCTATATTATTTTTGAAGCTAAATTGCTCATTTTGCACAATAAAAGTATTATCTATTAAATAAAATGTTAATTATTAAATAGTTTTTCTTTCAGCATCATGTCTACCTTTCCCCATCTCTATTTTAAGTTTTTTTACCCAGAGTCGACTCCTTTAGAAACTCAGTGGGTCGAACAACTAAGGACCCTTTAGAATTTGAATATTCTTTGAATTGAGTTATGTTATTTTAAAGTTATAATATTTTTTGTTTTGATATTATTTTTTATAAATATATGTCTCTTTATATATTTTGATATGAGTATTAAGTTAAATTTGGTGGGTGATGGTGTAACGCAGCAATGCTAATTCAAGAGATATTAATTCTCAAAACCAATACAAAAATACTAAAGTTTATAACATTAATTTTTATATCTATGGCCAATTTAAAAGCACTTTCGGCAAAAAGAATTTAAAAAAAGAAATTTTCAAAACTTTTTATTATATTTTTTTTATTTTATGTCACAAACGTTGTTTTTAGAGCGTTAAGTTTCCAAATGTTTGTATGTTTTTTTTTCAAATAGGGATTTTAAAAATTCAGGCGCGTAGTGTTAATTTCACATATTTCTTTTTCGTAGTATTATGGTTCACAGCTAATAAGGGCATTGTTAATATTTTCTTACATAATGATATTTATAGTTTATAATATTGTTATAATGGTCCAAGAAGTTTTCTTGATAGTTTTCCAATTAGGTATTTAAATTAAAAAAAATATAAAGCGAGAAATTATGAAGATTTTATTTTAAAAATATTCATGTTCGGGATTCAATATAAGCTTTCATACGCATCTCTCAATTTTCTTCAGGCAATCATTCAACCTATATAACAGCATTTGAAAAAGACAAAAAAAAACGCAAAATAATCTCCAGCTGCTATCCAACACGCCAAATTACACAAAGTGAAACAATATAACTCTTAAAGTTTTCCTAACAATGGTTTTCCTAACAACCAACCTATTCCAAAACGTCTCAGTCTTTTACCAGGTGAGCAGCCACAACAAATAATTCAGGTGGTAGTCTAAGTCTTTGTAAAACTTTCTAAAGGACTAATCCCGTGGCGTTTGAAGAGGTTAAGAAGCAGAACACCTAGACGCAACGTGTAAACAGGAAACTAAACAAATAACTAATTTTCTAAAGAAACTCCTGGATAATATGTTATTGATTTATTGGTTTTTAAAAATCTTAATATACTTTTTCAAATTATGAACAAAATAATCAAATAAAATGGTCATGAAGAAAATAATTCCATAATTCCATTTATAAAATTAGCCATATCAATCCGCTAAGAATATTTAACTTGCCTTAGTTTTAAAAATAGCTACCTGTCTGGATCTGTATAGGGATATCTGTATGTTCTGGTCTGTATAAGGGCTGTTTTGAGGTGCGTTTTATAAAGTATTTAATTAACTAAAAATTTACCAATGAATTTTAATTTATTACTTTTTTATATAGAAAATACGTTTAAATTGACAGTCACCGCAAGATTTGAAAACCAAAAGCGCAAACAAAAAGGTATTTACAATTTACCCAAGCTACAGATATTTAAACCAGAAATATAAAAACTTTTTTTTTAAATTTACACTATATAAATTCCATAAAACCCAAAATCGTAAATCCTAAATTCCTAAATTGTAAACGATTTAGGTCCTTTGGAGCCGAAGGAACTTAGAACTGGAACTTAAAACCAAAATCTGGTAACTTGGATCCGGAAGTGGGGAACTTGGAGCCAAACTTTAGTTGCCAAAACCTATTCCTAAGCCTAAACCTGAGCCTAAACCTAATCTTAAACCAATTTTTTACTTTCGGTTACAAGTGCCTTTTTTTCATGGCTCTAAGTTCTCAAATTTTTTGACGGCTCAAAAATCCTGGCTTACGGTTTGAAAAGCCCTTTACCACCCTGTTGGCGAGATATACTTAGTGAATATTATTGCGAAGCCGTGTATCTTATATATAAACAATTAATTGACATATATACGTTGTTTAAGCAAACAATATAATACTTAATTAATTTAAAACTATAACAGATTTTATTAAAAAGTCCCTGGATCATTCTTACGGGTCTTCTTATTTTATTTCATGAGTCCTTTTTACGTACAAATTTAATTTTGTTTCGTTTACCTGTGCATCCTCTTATTAAAAGAAAGTAATCATGTTGAATGAGAAAACATAAAACTCCAAAACGTCGAGTTCAAGACTGAGCAGCGACCCTGCTAATTTTAATCCACGTTTGGGACGCGTTTTTAACGCTCAAAAATCAAAACAGGTTAAATAAATTAATAATATTTTTGTAATTTTGCGATCCATAATGTTATTAAAAATTGTTTAGGATAAAACGCCAAAAAAGCATGCGAAAAGAATAATAAAATAAATTATCAAAACCGACGTTTATAAACAAACTTATTTGTAACTTTTTCAACAAAAAATGCCTGTTATATAAAAACGGTTGAATGAATAATGCACTGAACAGAAAATACATGACAGAGCATAGCGTATGAAAGCACTTAAATATTCCGAATACACACGAACATGAATAAACAAATTATTCTAAAATAAACAATCATTCGATGATCTCAGCTTTAATAATTTTTTTTAATTTAAATACCTAATTGGAAAACTATTCAAGAAAACTATCTTGGACCAATTATAACAATATTATAAACTATAAATATCAATTATGTAAGAAAATATTAACAATGCACCATTATTAGCTGTGAACCATAATACTACGAAAAAGAAATATGTGAAATTAACACTACGCGCCTGAATTTTTAAAATCCCTATTTTGAAAAAAAAAACATACAAACATTTGGAAACTTAACGCTCTAAAAACAAACGTTTGTGACATAAAATAAAAAAAATATAATAAAAAGTTTTGAAAATTTCATTTTTTAAATTACTTTTTGCCGAAAGTGCTTTTAAATTAGGCCATAAGATATAAAAATTAATGTTATAAACTCATGTTTTTTTATCACCTGTAGTTTCCAGAATTAATATCTCATTGACTGACGTGCTGCGTTACACCATCACCCACCAAATTTAACTTAGTACTGATATCAGAATTTATAAGGAGTCATATATTTTTAAAAATATTATCAAAACAAAAGTTGTTTTAGCTTTGAATTGGCTTAACTCGGTTCAATGATTGTTCAAATTCTAAGGGGTCCTTGGTTGTTCGACCCACTGGGTTTCTAAAGGAGTCGACTCTGGGTAAAAAAACTTAAAATCGAGATGGGGAAAGGTTGACATGATGTCTGAAGGAAAATCTATTTAATAATTATCATTTTATTTAGTGGATAATACTTTTATTGTGCAAAATGTGCAATTTAGCTTCAAACATAGTATAGTGATTGATGTTACAAATTCACGTTTAGGTAGTAAAATCAAAATTTAAAAAAAAGTATTTAAAAATTTTTTTAAGGAGGATAAAGGGAAAATCAGTTCAAAAATTTCAAAGAGTGACCAGCGAACAAAATTTAAAAATTTAGGAAAAAAGGGGCCGTAGATTTTTTTTTCAAAGTTGGAGACTAGGTATTATAATATACTATTTGGCTGAAAACTATAATATCCATTATATTGTTAGTACACAAAATAAATAAATTTTGCGTGGACATTGATAGCTTTAGGTGGAATAACAAAATTTTTGCCCAAAGTAGATAAATAACTTGTTTGTTGAGTTTTTTATGTGTAAAGATTTTAATTCTATTTAAAGTTAAATATTAAAGGAGACAATTTAGAAAAACCAGCATGATCCCGTATGTGTAAAATGTGAGAAAAAATATATTGTAGTCATATGGCAGCCACAAGCGATATGTTTTATAAATTGAAACCAACTCGTATAAAAGCAAAAACAAAATAAAAATGAAAAACTTTTTATAAACCAACCATATCAAGTTTACAGGCGTCGTTTTTTCGTTGCGTTATTATTTGTCATCTGCCTTGTCTAGCCAACGATTAAAAATAAAAGGATGTTACTTTTTTCCTATCTCACATTTTCCCCTCTAATGTTGCGTTTTGCCGGATGATGACATCGCCATAAATTTTTTTATAATGATAAATTTAAAAAAAACACTTGAATTTAAAAAAAAACTTGAATTTGAAAAAAAAATTTTAATTCAAAAATTTGAATTTAAATTTTAAACTTGAATTTAAAATAGTCGGAAATAAGTCAAAAATATTTTTGGCTAGGCGCACGGTGCCGCAGTCAATGCCTATTTGTTGTTGCATTAATATATTTTTTCAATGAGGTATTATATACATAAAAGATCATAGTGGTTTTGTAGTTTAAAGCAGAGTTCACACCATATTTTGGTATACCAACCAATGTCTGGGGGCTGTGCTTTTATACAAGTCGCGCTTAATTTTTTATCTATTTTTTCAACTGCGGTGCTTTTCTACAAGGGTGTTTTCTATATAATTACAAAAATAAGCGCGTTCTAAATACACAAAATGTGTCTGAAACCTGCCAACTTTTATTCTCGAGCGAAATGACTGTATACCTACAATATATATATCTATATATATATATATATATATATATATATATATATATATATATATCTATATATATATATACATATATAAATATACAACAAAAATTTATTTTTACAAAAAAACAATTTGATAAAGGATAACAAGAAGAAACCGAAACAAACACACCATGTTTTGTATTGAAGTTTAATAGAGACATTTAAAATTTTAAATTAAGTAATATAAATGATTTCAATCAGAACAACATTTTACCTTATTGAAAGTAAACACGTGTTTTTGAATAATGTTGTTAGCACCGAAGGGTGAAAATCTACTTGCATGTACAACTAAACTTCTTAACGTATTCTGGTACAGCTGGTTGCTAGCGGTATATGTAAAAGGTTTTAAATTCAAAAGACATTAAGGAAAAAACTTGTTTACGCCACAAAAATAAATATCTAATAGACTTACAACCATAAAAATTAAATAAAAAACACTATATTTTATCTCGTTTCTCTCGAAACTATAAGCTGAGTAAAAAATTTGGTTGAAAAACACAATAATTATAGCATTTAAAATCAACTAAATAATTTTTAAACTAAAATTTTGTCGCCAAACCAATCCAGCATTTAAAAGAGAAATGTAATTTTGATTTAGGGTCGATGGAGCCTAGGGAACTTGGAGCTGGAACTTAGAGTCAAAAATAGGGAACTTGGAGCCGTAAGTGGGAACTTTGGAACCGTAAGTTGGGAACTTGGAGCCAAAAATAAAAATCGCTAAAACGTATACCTAAGCCTAAGAAAAACCTAAATTTTACCCCAAACCAGTTTTTTTGGCTCCAAGTTCCCTGCTTGTGGCTCTAAAGACCCCGTACCGTAATTTTTGACCACTAAATCATCGGGTTTTTTATTAGTGATTTGTAACTGGTGAATTTTTTTTAAAGTGACACAATTTAATGGGTAATCAGACTGTTTTCCAACACTATAGTTTGTAGAAAATTTATTAACACTGCATAAAAAAATTGTTGTCTGGGGATATAGCACGTCTGGTCAGAGCAGACTTGAATACTATAAACCTTCTAAATCTAATTCAAATTTCAAATTCGGTTTTTTCAAATTTCAGCCCGATTGGCCATTTATTAAAGGTAAAGTTCGTTCCAGGCAATATAAGAGTTCGATTTGTGAAAATGTTCCAATGGTTAACGGATACCTGAGCATACAACCAAATAATAAAAACCGTTTTGTTTTAAACTATGTCAAAACTGATTACATTTTACACAGAAATAACAAGCACAGAAAAAACGCTTAGTGCGCAAACAAAAACTTCTAATTTTTACTAAATTTATATTATTCCCGTTTTTGGAGCTCAGGAACTTCAAAACTTTGCGTTTTTTATTTTTATAAATAATTAACGAAAATGTCATAGATAGTTTTGTCAACATTTTTACTAAACTTAATTTTTTGACAAAACTTTAAATTATTAAAAACTACAAAAAATATCTTTATAAATGCATATGAAGTATATTGTAAAGGATATTTCTAGCCTAAATGAGATTAAAATTGTGCATGTTCCGAAGCTCCGGAGCTCCATCTATTTTAAATTTTCAGAGCTCGGGAACACGATATTGGAGTGTAGGGACATCACTAAGATTGTATATCTTGTATACCGAAAATTTCCAACGAAAGGCAGAAGAAATTAAGGCTGCTAGCGTAAAAATATGATAAAAAATTTACACAGAATTTGTAAACAAACTTATAGTATGATTTGAGTGTTGAGCTCTGACGACAAAATTATAGAGCCCTTTGCTCTGCTCTTGAGCCACGATTTTCAACACAAACAGTAGTAATATTTGTTTTAAATTAAAATTTAAAACCTAATTAAATAAGTTACGGAATATTCGTCAGCCTTTTAACAAAAATAAAGTCGCTTGGTTTAAAAAAGCATGAAACGTTTAAAGTTACACAAAGCGAACAAGTTTAAGCTTGAAGTTTCTTTTAAAATACCGAATTTTATTTTGAGGTCCGGTTCCTTGTCAAATCCGCGAGCAAAAATATTGCTAATGATGTAACATGTTTCCAGCTGTAATTTTTTTTATAATCCGTTACAAGGATAAAAACATAATACATTATTCACCACAAAGGTCGATTGGGCCGTTAGAAGCTTTTGAGGTGCCGGTGATGGCATTTACTGATCGTAAACTCTTCCGATTTACCGCGTAAACCCGCCAAATCCCCGGGCGAATCACACGTGCGCAATAACAAACTCGCCCAGCATAAAACGATTTATATTTTCAAATACTCGCAGAACTATATTATGAGTTTTTTAATCCGCTTATTTTCTTGCCCCGCAGACAATAATTTACTACGTAACAGTTTTACTTATGGAAAGGTTTTGTTGGAAATTTTAATAAAATCCTTTAAATAAACAAGTAGCCCGTGTCAGCCATATGGCTGACAAATATTTTTTCCTGTATTTTTTCGGGTTTATTTGGTAACTTTTTTTGAAATTCAACCCTTCTATGATATTCCCTCGACTGCAAGTTTTGTAATGATACTTTATTTAGTCCAATTTGTTTTGTTATTGTGGGAAGGGTTCGTTCCCCTTTTAGTGATAATGTGTTGTCCAGTATAAAGATGTCCATGTTAATGTTTGTTTACTTCAAAAGCAACACTAAAGTAATTTTTTTCAACCTCCTTATGAAGATATAAGCTTTTCAACCTCCTTCAATCCGGGACTATAAGCTTTTCAATGATATCTTATTTGGCCAAATTTTTTTGTAGTCAGAGAGGAAGATCTAGTCCCCTTTTTGTGAAAATTTCTTGTCCAGCATAAAGATGTAGATGTTCTGTGCAATGATATCTCATTTAACCTAATCCGTTTTGCGATTGGGGAGAACAGTCCTTCCCCTCTTCAGTGAAAATATGTTGTTCAGTATTAAAAAGTTCAAAAAAAATTCTGGCTTTCCATTGACTAATTACTCTAACCAATAAGTTTAAGCCAATTCAAAGACAACTTTTAATTTCTCAATTTTTAAACTCCATAGGACCCCTTTTTGTGAAAATGTGTTGTCCAGTCTTAAGATGTCCATGCGATTTTAATTTAAATTTCAATCTCCTTATGACATCATAGCAGTGAAAATAGATCCTATAAAAGAAAACAGAGACCAACCCAACCCCAACCACCAAGCAGAAGCGAAAACCCGAAAAAACCGAAAGCCATAAGGCGATTGACGCCGGCAGCACAAGAATTATAAAAAAAAAAAAACAAAAACACATTAACAAACTAAAGCTCCAGCTCATCTCAAGCAAACAAACAAGAAAAATAATACTTATTCTTACAAACAAACCAAAAAAAAACAAAAGATACCACTAGATCCAAACACAGATCACAGCTAGAACATACAATGACACTTCTTCCCACCAAGAAGACAAATTACCCCACTCTAAAAGGGACACTAGAATTTCTCTCTTTTAGCTTATAAGGAACCTCTTTCACACTCCACCACAGAGAAATCTCCGCAGTTAAAAAAACTATCAACAAGGAGAAAAAACAGACAACCACTAAAAAAAAAACCAAAAAACAAAAAAAAAAATCAAAAATCCCAAAATATAAAAAAAAACCAAAAAAAAAAAAACAAAAATCCGCAAAAACACAAAAACAAAAAAAACCACAAAAAAAATAAAAAAATATATGAAAAACAAAAATCTAAAAAAAAATTCACATGAAAATAAGAAAAATAAAATCAAAACAACCAACAAAAATCTTTACACAAATATAAAAAGAAAAACAGACAAAAAAAAAAGAAAACATCCCACACAAACAAAAACAAGACACATCATAAACCACAACAAAAAAAAAAAAAGCATATCCACCAAATTATTCAATATCAATACTACAACGGAAGACTAACAACCACCAATATAAAATATAAGAAATAACGAAAACCAGATAATATATTTTAAAAAAAAAAAAAAGCTAAAAAACACTAACAAACAACCAATCAAAAACACCAGAACACAAACAGCATACTATCATAACCCTAACACTCTTTAACTCATAACCACAAAACCAATATCAAAAATATATCAAAAATCTATCATACCAGATACACCAAAACACCAAAACCTCCCATAATACCAAAGTTTAAAAAAGCAACCAAAATAAATCCAGACAAGACCTCCAACATCATATAACATCAAAAAATGCAAAATAACAGATAATAAGAAATATATGAACTTTTGAATATTTCTTAAAATCCCACCAGGCAACAGCTAAAAACACAAAAAAAACACACCACAACACAACACCCAAAAACACCCAAAATCAGAAAAAAACAAAAAAAAAAAAAACGCAATTTACTTTAATTATTCTAAATCTTCTAAAGCTTTACAACAATAATCAAAATAAAAAAATTTATAAACTTGACAAACTGGGCAAAATAAAATATAAAATCCATTCAAGCTAATAACAATAAAAACAATTAATAAAATCACTAAGAACTCTATCCAATTTTTAGTAGCTCAATTACCCAAGTCCTCAAGCCCCATTTCCCTTTTTTTATCTTAACAACCAAATTAACACCACCCAAGTACACACACAAAACTAGATCAAACTACTCGAAAATACTCCAAAATATTTACAAGCAAATAAAATGCAAAAAAAAGCACAAAAACTAAGAACACATACTGAATATAAAACAACTCCAAATGAAAAAAACAACAAAAGTAAGAATCTAACAAAAAAGCAAACACAACAAACAAACATAACACAAAAAACAGATAAACGCCAACAAAAAAAAATCAAACACACTTAAACACTCAAAATATATAAAACAAAAAATTAAAAATTACAAAGAACCTATAAAATCATATCACTAAAAAAACAAATAAAAAAAACAATAAATATAAACCAATTAATATAACTAACAATAACATAAACACTATAGAAAACATTTACGAACGTCACAGTCTATAAATCTAGTTGATAAAATAGATTACTTAAACCATAAAAACTAAAAAACGAACACAAAATACAAAAAGACAAAAAAAACACTAGACTACCATATAAAAGTACAAAAACCATAAAAAATATAAACAAACATAAAAAATCTAACCTCGACATAATTATCTTAACACAGAACTTACAAAATCATACATAATAAAACAAAATCAAACCCAATAAAACCCTCAAAAACCCATCACAAATACATAATACAAACTAAACGATAGAACATGTAGACAAACTAACAGAACAAAAAACATAAAAATACATAAAATCAAACTAACAATATAACTCATAAAAAAACCAACACAACTAACAAATAACAAACACTACAATCTATCATATAAAAGCATCAGAAACTAATAACTACAAAAACCCTAATATATTTTTTAAATCTTTGCACCTACTTCAAATTAACATTACTTCTCTAAATAAATCACTTCTCTTATGACATTCCCCGATTCGTAAGCTTTGCAATGATATCTCATTTAGCCTAATCCGTTCTACGGTTGGAAAGTAGGGTCCCTCCCAGTTTTAGCGAAAAATATGTTGTCCACTATTTATATGTCCATGTTTATCTTTCCAAAAAAACATAATATTTTGGCTTTCCATTAACTAACTCTAACCAATAAATTTGGGTCAATTCAAAGACAAAAATTTCTTCAACTTTTAAAGTTCATGGGGCGCCCTTTTTTGTGAAAATGCGTTGTCCAACATAAACATGTCCATGCGATTTTTTTAATTTCAACACTTTTATAACATTTCTTGGAATGTAACTTTTGCAATGATATCTCATTTAGCACAATCCTTTTTGTGGTTGAGGAGAGAGGTCATTCCCCATTTTAGTAAAAAAAATGTTGTCCAGCATAAAGATGTCCATGTTTATTTTTTCAAAAAAACTATGATATTCTGGCTTTACATTGGCTAATTACTGTTACCAATAAGTTTGAACAAATTCGAAGACAAAAAATTTTTTAACTTCCAAAATCCATAGGGTCTCTTCTCTCTTTGGTAAAAATGTGTTGTCCAGTCTGAAGATCTCCATGTAAAATTTTTTAAAATTTCAACCCCCTTACGACATTCCCTAGGGCATAAGCTTTTCAACGATACCTCATTCACTTTAATCCGCTAAGTGGTTGGGGAGGAGTTAGGGAACACACAAACAGACAGACAGACAGACAAACACACACACACACACACACACACACACACACACACACACACATTACGTCTATTTATATATAGATGAATCAATCAAAAATTATTTATAATTTTCAAAATTTTGCTTATTACTCGAGGTTTTCTAAGAAATGATCAATAAACAAACACAAGAAAGTTTCAAAAAACCAAATGCGAAAAAAGGTTGATTATATCAACATTGATATAGAACATATTTTTTTCAATGTGATAGATTTTATGTGTTTGATTGCTTTTCAAAATAAACTTAAGTTCCAAACCCAGTGTATAAATTTTGGTTGTATTCATGTTTAAAGCTGTTTTTTTAATAATAATTTCGTACAAAAATATTTTTGTTACTAAGAAAAAAACACGTTATTGATTTTAAAACTGAACTTTATTAGGTTTGAATTGGGCTGCATTATTAAACATTTTTAAAATCAATTCAACTTAAAGTTAAAACTAACGAAAAATAGCTTTAGCTTAAAATAAATTCATTTTTGAATTTTGAATTTAAACTTTTAATTTTTTTAACGTTTTAAAAATACCGATTTATGATAATTTTTCCTTTCTACCAAATAATCGTTTTCTAGTTTTTGAGGTACATTTTAATTTAAAAAAAAATCTTTTTTATATACCAATTAGTTTTAAATTATAGGCACCTTGCACTGGGACTCGGTTTATACATGAAGTATGCAATATACATAAGCTTCACCATAATGGATAATTACCGTATCTCCTACTTATCTTTTGTAGTATGCAGATCAACCGATCGAAATTTCGCGCTCTTTCGATCGGTTGATCTGCATACTACGAAAGATAAGTAGGAGATACGGTAATTATCTATTATGGTCACGCTTATGTGTATTACATACTTCATGTATAAACCGAGTTTCAGTGCAAGGTGCCTATATGCTGTTACGCTCATAAACAATTAAATTATTAAAGAAACGATTGGTTTTTAACGGACAAAATGCAAAATAGTTCGTGCATTGTCACACGACAAATCCTGACTTAACTCTTTGCACGGTGAATCCAAATAACGCGTCTAAAACGCGAAATTTAAAACACGGATAAAGAACGAACGCATTTTTTTTGTTTTTGATTTTGATAATTGGTCCCAGATTTAAAATCAAAAAAAAATTATATCAAGCAATTGGCTAAAAAAATATCAAACTTTTTTTAACGCGCTCTTATGTGTTTATTTACCAGGCCATTCATTTTCTGGGTAACGCCGAGCAAATAATAAAAAAACTGCCGTTAAACCTTTTAGCTACATCATCGGTTTTTTTCGTATTAACGCTTTTCTCAGAATGATTTTACGACAGCCTAAAGGCGTGAGAATAGAAAAAACAGCAGCACTGTTTAATGAATTTCGCGTGCTACATCGCGTGCTAATATGGCTAAAACAAAAAACAGCATGTTTTTAACTTACGACAAGAAGGATTTGATGGTTTAGATTGTTTTAATTGTATGCAGTTGATTTTTGTTGGAATTTAATAATTCCAACGTACATACATATAACCAAAAATATATACATACAATTCTTAGACACATTTAGTACCTAAACAGTTTTCTCTCTCTAATGAAACGCGCAAAAAAAACGAAAACTTTAAAACCTAAATAAACAAAACTTTACACACGATTTTTTCAACCAATATCTCAAGTATTTTTTGTTTTATTAAAGATTAAAAGTGAAGTTGCGGGGAATTTAATTTAAATTTTACTCTGGTCAATTCAATAAATTTAATCAGTTTTATTTCTTTAAACAGTCTAATTCGTTAGCAAAGGTGGTTGTACTGTCGCAGGAAAATTGAATTTTACACCGCAGCCAAAACTTTTTATCAACAATTAATCATTAAAACAACAACAAATTCCTATTCATTATACAAAACCATCAAAATAGCCAAAACAATTTAATAAATTTATTAATGTTGTGGAAATTAAAAAAGATTTGTTAACAAAATGTCTTTAAATTAGTCATGTTCCAAGACATTTTGACATCCTACTCTTCAATATCATGCTCCAGAGCTCTGCCCATTTAAAACGAACGGAGCTCCGGAGCTCCGCCTCTTAAATGAGCGATTTAAAGATTATTTAAGCTTGAAATTCATTTTAAACGACTCTAGCTGTATTTGTGAGACTATTTTTATGGTTTTAAATAAGTTTAGAAAAAATAATTGTTTACAAAAAAAGTTTGACAAAATAATTAATGCTATCACTCTTTAATTACGAACTTAGTATAAAAATAAAAAGGGCTGAGCTTCGGAGCTTCGGGGGTTGTTCCGGAGCTCCTAAAAGTGGAGCTCCGGTGCTCGGAGCTCAATGGAACATTTTTTTAATGTTCCATGGAGCTCCGAGTTACATTTCTTGAATGTTCCACTTTGAATATTTCTTGAATGAATGTAAACGTGCCTTCAAATAACAAATGGATCGATACTGTAAAAACCCAAAAATTCACCTGATTTTGCAGATGCTAATCTCGATGGTAAATTTTGTATGTATTAAAAACGGTTTGGTTAAGAAAATATCTTCCAAAATTTCCTGAATGAATATAAAGGCGCTTTTAAATACCAAACGATTCAGTTAACTACAAAAACACAAGGAATCACCTGATTTTTCAGTCGCTAATTCCGAATTTAAAAATTTGTATGTATTGAAAAAAGTTTCGTTAAGAATACATATATTCAAATATTTTTGGAATAAATATAAACGCACCGTCAATATACCGAACGGCTCGGTATGTTAATGTTAAAGAACACAGGAAATCACCTGATTTTGATCTCGTTTTATATGACAATAAATATAGATTTCGTAACAAAACGTCTTTGAACATTTCTTGAATGAATATAAACGCGCGCTTTCAAATGCCAAAGGGTTTGTTATACTAACTACAAAAAAACATAATAGGAAATCACATGCTTTTGCGGTCGCTAATTCCGACGGTAGAATTTTGTAGTATTAAAAAAAATTTTCGTTGACAAAATGTGGTCAAATATTTCTTCACACCTTCAAATAAAAAACGGCTAGTTATATTAACTACAAAAAACATAAAACAAAATCACCTGATTTTGCAGTCGCTAATTCCGACGTGAATTGTCCACCAGCAGAGGGACTGGAGGAAAACTGGGGCGGGTACGACCCCGTCATCGCAATCGTCGGCATTTCGGAAGGTTTTTCGGAGGCGGCAGGAGTTTTTGTGCGGTCGCTGGCGAAAGGGGCGGGTGCGGTCGCTTGTGAAAACGGTTTCGGAGTATCTGAATAGTATAAAAAGTCTTGTAGTACAGTATAAACTAAACAGTCCATAGCTTGGCATAAAAATCGAAAAATCCAATGATTAAATGTTGACAGGAAAACTTTTTAAGTCAGCATATTTAATCAAGGTAAGTGTAGATTAGGAGTTATTTTTGTTGGTGTGTGAACGCTTTACAATGATTTATTTTTTACAAATTGAAGTTTCTGTTCAAAAAGTAAAATTTTGTGTGGTGCCAGTGTATTTTCATTTTTGGAAATAAATTGATACATTTAAAACTTAATTTTACATTTTCAAAAGTTTTTTGGAAAGCAATCCTATAAGCTTTTTTGATTGATTGAAGTTTATTTTTAAAAAATATGATTAACATCATTTATTTCAATTACATTTCACCTAAACGCGAATTTGAGTTTAGCCATAAAATTTCCTTTTTTCTAAGGGATTTATACTGAATTGAACGTACGATAGAACTTTTTACTTCGCACAAATTTTTCATTACTATATAATATCGCCATTTTTGTTTAAAAATTAGACTAGATACAATGTAAGTTAACAAAATTTAGAAAAATATTTTCCTTCGTTTTCTTTCATGGTAACAGAGCAAACTATTTTGTGACCAGTATACTGCTAACAACTTGAATGCGCTGTATATATATATATATATCAAACCGGCTCCAGATATTGTGAGACCAGTATAGGAATTGAGGTTTGACTTTAACGAGTAAATAAAACAAGCTTTTAAAATTCTAGAGGTCCCTTGATTTTCTTTTTATCTATTAGCCATATAAAAACACTGATTTTTCTTCGGTAAATATAATAAAGTCTAAATATGATGAAAAATATATTAATTATTAACGAAATTTGACAAATAGAAGATAAAATTATTTTTTAACTTCACTACAACGGGTAAAAATTAATACGCAATCTCCATAAAAATTACGTTACGCTACAAAATGCAACAATAGAATTTTATACAAAATTATTTGGCACCCATTGCGTAAATTACCGAAAATAAAACACAATACATTGAACAAAAAAACATATATAAATAAATTACCTAAAAAACAAACTTAACTATTGATAAGAAACAGGTTTTTTTGTTTAGAATAAGTGGTACTAAATTATAAAAACTCTAGTAGATAAAAATTATGTATTTTGGTTGTATATGTAGTTGTAGTTCGTTATGTCGTTCTATATTTTGTGGGTTTTTAGTAAGCCTTATTGATTCTTTTACATAAATAGAGAATAGTGAAGTTATTTTACATAAATATTTTTTTAAAACACAACCTTTTAACAAAAAAAATATATTAGGCTACGTTTGAAGCTGTTATAAATAATAAGTAAAACTCGTTAATAGAGAAATAATTTTAACGAAACTTCGCAGAAACCGAGTAAAGGTGAAAAAATGCTTAATTCTTAAGTTTATTCAATTCCGACCAATATAAAAATTAATATAGGATAACTTAAAAAACAGAGGCTGACTAATTTTGAGATTTTTTATTTCGTCTAGGGTGCGTTTTATAATAAACAGTTAATTTTAAATCATAAAACTAATATTTTACAATGAAAACTACAAGTTTAAATTATTTTAGCCCTCTAAGCTTATAAACAAAGTTTCGTACTTCATTTAAGTTTTAAAATGAAGAAAAAGTGTGGTGGATTAAAACAAATACCGCGCAAAAAACCAAACAGCGCAACCGATTATTTTTGCGGAAAAAATATTCATATTGATCGGAATTAAGCCAAAATCTTAATTTAAGCTTTTGACTAACTTAGGTTTCCTTTCTACCAAATATTATTCAAATCCGTTTTCTATCTATACGACTAATTGCAAATTGGTGACTTAATTTATATAAGTAGGACACCAATACTGAAACAAAAACTGTCAGATAGATAGATAAATAAAATTTATCTGTCAGTCAAAATAAACACATTAAAACAATGACAAAAAGGCGCATAAAGGTGATAATCACGCTATACATACCGCCTAAAACACAGAACGAAATTCGTCCAAATTTATTTTACTTAACATTGTTTTAAATTTAGTCATCGAATTACACGAAACTACAGTATTATCTAACGAGTTCCAAACATTTACCACTTGTTGAGAGAAAAAACTTACGACAATTCAAACTATATTTTTCAGTGCGTTGCAATTTATACATATTACCTCTTAAAAAATAACCGCTATTTTCATACTTAAAAAAGTACTAAAATTTAAATCGACATTTTTATGTACTATATTATATACCATGCACGTATCCAATTTGACCCTTCGTATTTCTAATGTTTCAAGAAATAAATATTTTAAACGTGATTGATAATCTGTATATTGCAAATTGCACTTAAAAAACAGAACTCTTGTAAAATATTTCTGTACTTTCTCAAGGCAAATAACATCACCTATTGGGTATGGGCTATAAACTGGGGTATTAGCTTCAAAGAGGGGGCGTACATAAGTTTTATATGCCCGCAACAGAAAAAAAAAGATTTTCGCTTTTAAAACAGCGCAGTATTAATGAGGCACGGGTGTAGGCTTTACTGGCTAGTTTTGCACATTGACTTGTAAATTTTAGATTATTTTAAATTGTTACTCCCAAATCTTGAACATGGGTTGCATTGTCGATCTTATTATTTTCTAGATAGTACGTTTTTTGCGAGATATCCAGATTTCCAGCTGATAATACACAGAATTTTTGAAATGCAACATTTAATTGCCAGTCACAGGACCATCTACTAAAATTTTGTAGTGTTGTTTCTAAGTCCGTGTCATCTTGATTTTTTCGAATTTTAGAGTCAGTTGGTCAGAGTCAGACCGAGTTAACTATTCAGCACAATTTTATTTATTTAGTACGCGCAGTTAGCATTTAATTTAAATTACGTTTTTCGTGGTTTTCACAGCAGAATAAGTCACAATCGCTTAGAAATACACAGGACGTTAATGTATTCAGTATTTAAAAGCGCACTTAGCGCGAATGTAACGAGTCGCAATTGTCGGGGGAAAATCGACCCATTTTCCTGCTCTCTTCTTAAAGGATTTTTAAAGACTAATATTCTATACTAATTTTTTCGTCATTTCACGGTACAACGAAGACATATGCTCGGTGGATTCGCATATTTTTTTCAAGGGAAATTTGAAATTATTATCGTAAATAATATTATAAAGCAAAAAAAGCAAATTAAACAAAATTATTGGGTACACGTTGAAATTAACGTCAGACTAGCAATATGATGTTGCAAAAAGAGCCTCCAAATTTTGCGCGCAGGTGATGCTGCCAGTAACACAAGCTTTTAAATATCTCACAGGAAAGATTTCTGGAAAACGCTACAAGGACGCTTAGTTTCCAAAAGTTTGGAATATTACTACTAGTAATCGATAGGTAAGGGAATTTTTTTTTAAATCCATCATTAAAAATAGAAGTACATTAAAACAAATATAATACTGTACGTAGTTTTTGGCATAATTTTAAAATTAAAAAAATTAAAATTTATAAATATATTGAACTGAGTCATTTTAAGTTAACATATTTTAGCACCAAAAAATAAACTCTCGACCTTTTTAACGTTGAAAAAGCCATTTTTTAACGTTTATTATTGCTATCCTGTATCTATTATAAGAGCCGTGTCAGAGTGAATCTAAATATTACAAGATGTGATGGAAAGTAAAACTAAAAATATAAATTCTGAATTTTTAACAAGGAGACTTAAAAACGTCCATTTGAAGTCGTTAAATTCAAAGAATATGGATCCTTGGGGTCGAATACGGGAAAATCGAGGACAAAATTGGAAAACTGGGAGACAAACATGAACAATCATCTAAACTTAAGCCTAGCATCAATAGCCTAAACGGATTTTCTGTTTACGGCTTAAAGTTCCAACAGTTTCACGACGGATAGCAGTTTTTTATATACGACGCCAAGTTTACCAATTTTTAAAATTTGAATCAATAAATTAAATTGAATTGAATAAATTTACTTGCCAATAAATGTACATACACATATAGTCATGTAGTAACAGACAGACAAATTTACATAGCAATCTGAAACTAAAAGGCAAGTGGGCAGGTAAAGGTAATTTTTACACTCATTTACCGCCAAACCTAAAAAACTTTAAAGAACATATTATTTAAGAAATTAATACAGTTTACAAAACTTCTTTAAACATACGTCATTCAATAATTTTTTTAAATTTAACTAGATTCTTACATTTTACAAAATTTGATGGGAGGGAATCCCATGCATTTATTACTCTTTGACAAAAGAAAAAAAAGCGTTAAAAGAATAAAACAGCAGAAAAAAAACAACAACAAAATTAAAATTCTTGAATTTTTCTTATAGAACTTGGAGCAAAAATTAAGAACCTGGAGACATAGGTGGGAACTTAGAGCCGTAAGTTTGGAACTTAGAGCCCAAACATAAAATTGCTAAAACCTATACCTGAGCTTAAGCTACGCCTAAATCCAAGCCCAAACCAATTTTTTATGCATGGTTGCAAATTCGCATTGTTCACGGCTCTAAGCTCCTAAAAATTTCCGTCAAATTTTTACTTACGGCTCTAAGGACTCAGTACTGAGTTTGAACGGATTTTTCTAAGGACTTTCAAATATTATATTATAAAATATTAAAAACGAAACTTTGGCCCGATGATTATTATGATTTTAAAAAATCAATGTTTAAAGATTTCGATAAATTGGTACTCTTTGTTTTGCGTCGATTGCAAAAATTACGATTTACTGGATACAAATAAAATTAGCAAAATTTGAAAATTTGAAAAAATAACTCGCATGTTTTTTGAACAAATACATAAAAAAATTTATTGTAAGGTAAGGTTAATGTAGTTTTCATTAGATATTAAAAATTAGATTATAAATCCGCCCCACTTTGGGCAAAATAAACAAGTAGAGTTAATATTATTATAACTAAAAGCTCGACTTGGTGTAATACAATCCCAAGTGTGGTATTATTAAAGATATCTCTTAAGCATCCGATCTCATATTATCTTGACTTAAACCAACAAAATATTGGAACTTTCTCCAAATTATTCGGTTTACCCTTTTGAAGAAGAGGACAGATAGAGCGCAAGATAAAAGGAAAATTTAGTTTTATTACCCTTGATCCACTGATAAGACGAGTAGCAAATTGGACTCCGTTCGATAAGGTCCAAGTCTAGGTTACGTCTAAACATATTTTGGAAAATTGACGCTTTAGCTTTAAAAACAAGTATTACACGTAATTCAATTCGCCAAGCAAACCGCTGAAAAATCTAGCCTGTTCAGTTACCGCTTTTGACTTGACACCCGCTGTAATTCTTGCGAGATTTTTTTCTTAAATTCATAAAAACATTTTCAATTTTCGAACCAGTTATTTTAGGTTAAACTGTCTGATTTATAATTTTTTAATTATTACCAGAATGTTAGAAAATTTTACGTTAAAGAGCAGTTGGCACTATCGAACTGAACACATTCCTTCATAAACTATGGTAACTTGAATCCGAAAATTAAAGAGGACTTTTAAACCCACGCCGACACTAAATGCCCACTTAATTGATCGCTCTTCAAATATTTTTTAAAGGAAAAATCTCTCACAGATATAAAACTAAATGAGCACCCTTATCGGTTGAAAGAAACAGCTACACCGCAAAGAGTAAAAGTTTTAAAATTGTCCGAAATATTTCTATTATTTTTTTAGACTGGCATTTTTCTGATGTGCTTTAAATATTTTCTTGTGCATAAGCAAAACAATTGAACGCCTACTTTTTCTGCTGATCAGTAAAAGCGCTTCAAAAAGCATTTTATAGTTGCGGGAACCCCGTTCTTGAGCAAAAACCTATATATTGTACTTTATCACAATAAAATTTCGGTTTGTATTCCCACAAAAATAAGCATGAAAGACGAAAAAAACGTATAATTTTGTTTTTAATTGCTAAAATTTATTCAAAACACGAAGTTAATTTTATTGTAACGTAAGGTGTTGAGAATGATTTACATATGTCGTTAATTAACTACAACAAACAACAAAAAGTATGCAGATCAAATTGTTTTTTTTTGAGTGAACATTTTTTACAATGTGATTAAATATTTTATGATCATATGTAAATTCTTCTCAAAACCTTACCGCATTACCCTCGTGTTTCTTCCGTTTATAGAGACATTAACATGTTTTAAGTTTTGCCCTTAAAATCTTCTTTTTTTGTAAATGTAAATCAGCTAAGTGGTTGCTTAAATTTTAGCTTGTAAACTAAAAAAATCGAAACGAAGCAGGAACCACTTATTTTAACAAGTAGTGAGTTAAAAAACAAGGCTTTTTTGCCTGAAGCACAAGTAAAATTAAAATGAATTAAGTCTCAAGGTAGCTAAAGGAATTAAAAATCACAAAGAAACGTAAAAAAATGTATTATTGTATTCTTTTGTATTCATTTAATTGTACAAATATCTCTAGTTATTCAAAAATTACTTGCATGTTACATCAAAATATCATTTTCTTAGATTAAAATCATCAAAAACCGATATTTTTTAAATGACAAATTTTTTTTAGCAATTTTTACACTGAGCAGACATTTCAATAACAAATGTTGCTTTAAAAAAACGAATTTTTTTAAATATCTAGATAATGCTTATTGCGCATTTCTTAAAATATCGCATAATTATACCGCTAAAAAATTTTCAATTTAAAAAAAAAATGACAAAGTTTACCGCAAACTAAATTCGGAGAAAAATTTCCTTGGAGTAAAAACAGCCCTCACGCAAAAAAGCAACTGTGTTTCTTTGTTGTGATTTTTTTTATTGTTAATTGAAACAATTTGGAAATAATTTAGAAATATTCGGTGCGTTTGCCAAACTGAAAATTTTACCTAGTTCTAGAAAATATACACAATAGAAGGTTCTCGGTAATTAAAGCAGTTTTGATGCGGAACTGCTAGATATGAATAATTCTCGCAACAAATTTAAATGTAAAAAACTTGTTTGCTTTTCGTTTTCTTAAGAAACTAGCTTAAATTGAATCAAATAAAAACAGATGGATCTTAAAAATATTTTACGGAAAATAAACCTAGGTAGTCCAAAGTTTAAATTTTAAATTGGTTGCATTGTAACCTATGCCTTAGACTAAGCATTTTTGTATTTATGGTTCAAAATAAATTTTTAAATTTTAGGCGGCTCCAGGTTTCCTCACACAATTGTAATTTGACGTCAGGATTTTAAGGACCTCAAATGTCATATAGTATTTGTGATGACGGGTCCGGCACAAAAGAGTCCCGGCACAAAAGAGTCTGAAA